>PQXN01000044.1:0-178483 GCA_004786275.1 Botryotinia convoluta | reverse complement strand
GAGAGGGATATGGGGATGGGGAATGGAGGGAGGGGGGTTTGGGGGATGAGAAAGGTGTGGGGGTTTGTTGGAGAGAAGGAGGGTAGTGGTGATGAGGTTGTGGATTTGGATGTGGATGAGGAAGAGGAAGAGGATGAGGATGAGGATGAGGAAGAGGAAGAGAGAGATATTAATAGAGTTTGACGCCATCAGATATCGTTTAGTTTAGATAGGTAAGTAACTTCTCTTATTTTTGTATTGTAATCTCAGCAGTATCAGTATCAGTATATTCCTCCATAATATCCATTCATCACATTCATTATATACATCTATTCCTTCAACAAACACCCCTCTTTCTTTCTTTCTTCCACAAGCCAACAACCAAAAATAAAATAAATAAACATCTCCACCCAAATCCCAATCTTACGAGTATGTATGCAAGAAAATACGGGGTAGCGAATCACAACCCCTGAAACCCGCTTCCATACCCCAACTGTTGGTATTGTTTTATACGTTGTCGACTTATCATTTATCATTTAGCCTTTCTTATTGAATCTTTGCATGATACGATACAAATGAAACTATCACAATACAATACAATACACCGCTCCCCGACATCGGTAAGAACCAAAGATAAATAGATAAATAGATATACAGTTTACAGCTACTTCTCACATCTAGGTAGAAAACCTCGTCCATCATTTAACTCTAAACCTATATTGAGTCTTGGAAAATTGGAAGGAACAAAGTAGATAAACTATATACAGTGTATAGGCTATACGAGTACGAGTACCTCAGCATAAACATATTCTGCAACTACAACTGAGCAACCATCATCAACCTCAATTCCCTCATTTGGGATCCATCTCCAGCCAAGTGGCCAAGAAAAATATTGAAGATGACGTTCCAAACCCGCATCATTCCCCGCCCCGAAATCGAGTCCATGATAGCAAATGGTCGTAAGATATTCATACTAGACGGATACGTCGTAAAATCCGACGCATGGCTGCCATTCCACCCCGGAGGCGAAAAATCAATCATGCAGATAAACGCGTTGCATTCGGAGGAGGCGAAGATGCGGATGCGGAAATATTTAATTGGGAGGATTGAGGGGAGGTGGGAGAATTTGGTGCCGCCGATACAGGGATGAGTGTATAGAGCGGGGGTAGTGCAAGAAGGGGGAGAGGGAGAGGAGGTGTTAGATAGGGGGGAAGAATCGAGGTCTTCGGGGGGATGAATACCGGGATTGTTGGGTTGCGATGCTGAAGAAACAGGGAATGGAGAGAAAGTGCGGTTGAGGTGTACTGGTGCCGAGACACAGAGTTCTCGCGCTTTATCTTTTTCTTTTTCTTCATCTTTATCCTTGATGAAAATAGAACTGGAAAAGGAAAAGGAGAAAGAAACCCCACACCTCACATCCCTAGAAGCCCTAACAGCGCACTCCATATCCACCGATCTCTCCAAATACCCCTCTCTCGACCCCAAATCCCAAGATGAGATTGTCTTCAAATATCGCCAGCTCGATGCGAAATTGCGATCCGAGGGACTCTGTAATTATCCATACAGTTCTTACGGCATCGACGTAGTTCGCTATGTAGTACTCTTTGCTCTCTTCTGGACATTCTTGCAGTCATCATACTATGCTTTCTCCTGGCTTTTCCTTGGATTATTCTGGCACCAGCTAGTATTCACAGCCCACGATGCCGGACACATGGGGATAATGCATGGATTTCATACCGATAGCTGCATTGGGATTTTTATAGCCGATTTTCTTGGGGGGGTGGGGGGCTATCCATCGGATAGTGGAAGCGCAATCACAACATCCATCACATAGTGAGCAACTCCCCCGAACACGATCCTGACATTGAACACATGCCCTTTTTCGCCATTTCGCATCGCTTCTTCTCTTCCCTCTATTCCACTCACTACAACCGCGAGATGAAATTCGATACCACATCTAAATTTTTCATCAAACATCAACACTATCTCTACTATCCCATTCTCCTCATGGGAAGATGCAATCTCTACGTATTAGCATGGTCCTACCTCCTAAGCCGCAGCCAAGCCCCTCGTAAAGGACCCGCATGGTGGCACCTCCACCTCGAGCTCGCAGGCCAGCTATTTTTCTGGTGCTGGTTCGGCTATCAAGCCCTCTACTTGCGTATTCTCACATGGTCGCTCTTCGCGTATAGCATTCCTCCTGCTCTCTCTCACATATGATTACGGCTCCGCTGCACATCCAGCCAACGCTCAGCCATTTCGCCATGGCGACTTCGGACCTGGGAGTCCGTGAATCGTTTGCTATGAGAATGATAAGGACCACCATGGATATGGAGTGTCCTCCCTGGATGGATGGATTTCCTATACGGGGGGTTACAATTCCAAGTCGCGCATCATTTGTGCCCGAGGCTCCCGAGACATAATTTGAGGAAGGCGCAGAAGTATGTCAGGGAGTTTTGTGAAGACGTGGGGATTCCATATGTGGTTTTTGGGTTTGTGAGAGGGAACAAAGAGGTTATCGGGAGACTGGGCGAAGTTGCGGCGCAGTTGAGGGTTTTAGAGGAGTGTAGGAAGGTTGCTGCACGGGACTTGATTGAGGGCCATGTGGAAGTTACATCAAGGACGAGGCCGACATAAACTTGTTTTCGCAGACCCTCGTATGGTAAGATTGATGTACTACTATCTCATACCAATATATTCACAAACACTAAGAGTGAAACACCAGTCCATATAAGAACAAATATCTATTGCAAGTAATCTATATATCTATTCGCAATAATATCCCGAACCAATAGTTCTTTTGAACTACTTATACCTAATTCCACCAAAAAATGATATCCCGACCGGCTGGCTAATTAATGCCTATACCTCAACGCCATGCAACTTATAAAATGAAATAAAAATGCAATGAAAAAAGATATAGCAGACGGAAGATGATAAACAATTCTTCATCTTCCATCTTAAGCACCAACCTCCTCAGTGATTGAAGCTGGTATATTTTCTTTAAGCTCAGAGAAAGATTCTGGCCATAAAAACATCTTTTCTTCTTTTGTTGGAGTAGCAGCAATATATGAAGGAACCTTGAATTTAATGTTAGTATTAAGAAGTATTGACCAAGAATGAGAATAACTTACAGCATTCTGACTTGAAACTCTTCTCCACAAGTTGGCTCTTGGATTGAATCTAGCTGGCTTGCCTGCACCACCAGTCTTCAATTGATCGTCCTCAGCAATCTTCTCAACCTCCTTTTGAATATCGGCAAAAGTATCAAATGGAATATAAGGAATCTTATGTTCCACACAATACTCCTCCAATCTCAATCCTCTTCTTGCAAATAAAACATCTGCTTGTCTCGCAGCAGGTAAATCAGAAACTCCATCACCAATGAATACAATTAATGGGATAGTTCCATCCTCACATTCCAATTGAGCAAGTTCTCTTGCTTCAGTAATGGATAATGCCTTGTCGTGACCCAACTCAGTGTCATGTCTCCAAACTGGCTTCCACAGACTTCCATCCTCACTAATCTCTGCCTCATTTGCAACGATTTGAATTCTCTTACTTTCCTCCTCTCCCAAGAACTTATCCAATACTTTTCTCAACACAGGTTTCAAACCCGCACTGATAACATTGAAAGGAATGTTGTTATCAATACAGAAGCGATGGAATTTTTGGAAATCAGGATCAATCTCGAGAGTTTTCTCCATTACGGCAAAGCCATCTTCGAATGGAACGCGGAGAGATCCCCACATCTCTTCTGAAACATCACGGAAAGAACGTTCACCGGTTTTGATTTGTTCATCGAGGATCTGACGACGTTCTTCTCCGCATCCGTATGAATCGAAAAGGACGTGCCCGGTATCTTGCATGAAGATTGTGCCATCGAAATCTGGAGTGGAGATGTTAGTTTCTTATCTTGATATATCTTCATATAGATAAAAAGCAGTGTACCCAAATATATCAAAACACTGATATTTTGATATCAAATCAATTGAGAAGTATATTCTTTGGGTATACCAGTTTCTCATCCGAATAGAGTATATGTATATCAAAAAAAGGGAAATACATACCCGAAAAGCAGATAATCTTTCTCTTGCAGTTCAACATATCTGGATCTTGTGTGCGAGCGTAACTTGTTTTCTTAACTGCCAAATTGGTACTGAGAGTTGGTGGTGTAGTTGCAGAAGGCATTCTGAAAGAAAAAAAGGGGTGAAGAGGTAAATAAATAAATATGTGAGTATCAGGGGGAGAACGCTAGTGAGCCAAGTTTGAGCTAGGTAGGCACGGAAAGGTCGAGAACGATTTTGATTTTTTTTGATTGATAAGATATATATGGTATCTTGATGAACGATGGAAGTGATGCAGTGATGCAGTGATGCAAACAAGGAGGGATAAGAAATATGGGTTCAAAGTTGGAGGAAAGGCGGAGAGCGGGATGAAAGTTGATATATATATATATGGGCCTTTGTTGAATGCTGGAGTTGGAATGTCTAGACGCCGTTGAGATGTTGGTGTTGGTATTTGTTTGTAGATTGCCTGAATGGAATGATTGATTGAATATACCAAAAGAGAAATTGAAGTCGAGGGCGGTTCCAGATTTTTATATTCATTGATGTGAAACTATTCCTTTATTTTTCTTCCATCTACTTCGTGATAATCTTCACTTCTCCATCTCCATCTCTATCTTCATCTCCATCTCCGTCTCCATCTCCATCTCCATCCATCCTAAACAATGACTCCATACTACATGATGCAAATGCATCTCAACAAAGATGTGTTTAAACTCGTGGACCAAATTCTCACGATAATACTAGGTACTCATGTCATTGAGTTTCTAGGTGTCTCTTGGAAAAGTTGCCCACCAATCACATAGACACATCTCTCAATATTATTTAGTTCCAACTTCGGAAAACGAGATATCGACGTCTCGAGTACAAATTCGATCTTGGTATCTGGAACCTTAGTGGGGCCATGGAATAGAGGGGCAGTGCGTGGAAAAAGTGATTGGTGGGGGAGATTGTAAGGGTGGAATAAAATACGTGCGTGGGTGCGAAGGAACGGACAGAATGTTCTTGAAGATACGAAGGATCTAGAGTTTAAGTTGCCATGTGAGTGTGAGAGAGAAAAAATGTGTTTGTTATTCTCTACTGTGATTGGATACAAATTGTGTTTTGATTATTTTGACTCGAGTGAAGATTTCACAATGCTAATTAAATTTAATTCATCATAGCTACAGTGAGGTGAGGAAAACGCAGAGTATAGTAAGTACATGATACATACCTAATGACATCATACATCTAGACTCGCTACCCCAGTAACATAACACATGTACCATGTACAAGAACATCCATACCTATGCAAGTTGCGTTACAAAAAAGGAAGTCCCGAACCGTGTCAGAATTTAGGTCCTCCGTAAAATACACACATACACACATGCATATGCATGGATTGAAACAATGAACAAACAGGCTTATCTACTAGACACTTAGGTATATTCCTCACGGAGAATTTCAAGCCACGATCCAAGCGCTTGCATACTACTTCCCACGCTTCCTTCTCTTCTTTCCTCGCTTTTTACTGCTTACTGCTCACCGATATACTGACGCGGGGATTTAGCCACATACCATACTCCATACTCCGTACGCGAATACTGCATGCACGTTTTCGCATCATTGGTTGGATGGATGGATTCAAACAGGACCCGAGATACCTATACTTCTAGCACCTACCTACCTACCTACCTACTGTATGCATATTCCAACGCAGCACAAGTATCCAGATCGTCGTTTTGCATATCTTACCTACTACTCGAGTAACGAGTGACATGGTTGATTGATTCATTTGCCTGCCTCTCTTTAAAACTCAAAGGGCATGTGCCTCTTCTTGACTACATACAGTCTACGCTACTAGGTACCAGGTACTAGGTATATATGTACTCCGTATGTATGGGAAAGGAGAATGGGCTTTACGATTCGATTCGATTTTTCTGGTACGAAATGAAATGAAATGATGTCACAATGCAGACCGATATCAATTCTTCTGTACGAAGTACTCGAGTAAAAGCACAGTGATTACGTAAATAAAACTAGAGCCGAAAAAAAAAAGAAGAGAAATTATTGCTGAAAATGAGGTTATCGTGAGATTTGTTTCCCAAGTAGATCTTCTTACTTGTTTTTCCTTTTCTTCCCTCTTATCCTTGGAAACGTTGGAACAAAAGTGTGTTAGTCTTTCGCAGATCTAGATCTTCTGATTAGATTGCATCTAACTTATCTGTTTGATGAGCAAGACAAGCTCGTGATGGATTTAACACGTGATAATCAAAATAAATTATACATAGGTACATGAAAGTCACATACGCCTAGCGATCTACAGTGCAGTTCGATGCCATTAATTTTGGTCATCTTGGTAGATTATCGATATTCTTCGCATGTCTCTCTTTTTGTCTGGTTGCACTGTTTCAATCACCTGTTCCAATGCTGCTGACAACTATTAGCAGCCTAGGAAAGCAGCCATAGCCATGAACCGGGTACTTGATCATAGATGGAGTTGTTATGCCCTCTCGCATAAACCATCTCAACATTCAATAGACAAGAGACCATTCTTCTAATACCTCGCTAAACAACGACATAAGTTCCCCCAACGCCCTAAAAGATTTTCGCGTCTACTACTAAAGCTAAGGTCTATTATGCAGCTGCGACCTTTGGAGAATATTTCGTGGCAGCCTTGTCGAATAGGGAGCTCTTCTCCTCCAAATCCTTCAAGAATGCGTGTTCTGGAGATGTACTTCCTAACGAACTAAACGACACATGTTAGCAAAAGTATCATTGCAATGTGGTTCAAACATAAGCTGAATCTTGAATTGTTGTTCCAATGATTCTGAGAGATAGCGTTCAAAAAGTATAGCATAAATCCAATGTTCAACCCCTATGATTGGTTCGGAATGAAAGCAGCGCTTATAAGGAGAATGTCCATACCTTAACAGATCACTGGAATCCTTTCCTGAGATGGTGTTCAAAACGACTTTGTTTGCAAGGACTTCAGCATTCTCGGGGTCCTTGCTGAAAGCTTGTTCCAATGCTGCTTCTGCCTCCTCCAATCTTCCTAGATGTATTTCCGCGATTGCTTGTGCGACAAGACTTTGTGTTGAGGATGTTGATGGAGCTTGTGCGAGTTCTTCGAAGACATAGAATGCTTGCTGGTATTTCTCTCCGCCCTTGAGTGATGTTAGTAAAAGATACTTTGTATACTGGACTCGAGAAAACCTACAACTCTAAGTCCAACCCAGGACTCTGCCAAGTTAACCAACAGACTATCTTGAGCCCATCTCCTAGCTTGTTGAACTTCCTTGATAGCTAAATCGGTACGGTTTTGTTCCAGATGGATTTGAACAATGAGAGCCACCGCCTCAACTAATCCCCATTATTAGCCCCCTCTGCGACCATAAAGTGGCCCTCAAGTGTATAATACTTACGGTTACCCTGGTGCAGTCCTAACAACTGCAGAGCTTCTTCGCTTTTCCCTGCAGCTTGTAGAACTGTTCCGCCCAATACCTGCACTGTCGCATTATCGCTCGAGTCCTCCGCCAATTTCGAGATCATCTGGACGCCCCTATCTTTATCTTCGCTCACAAACACGGCTAGAGCTCCGACAGCTTTTAATTCAACGGCATCTTCTCCTTGTACGTCTGCGAGAACATCTTCAGCTTGTCCGAGTGCAATTTGAGCTCTTAATGATATAACCCGCGCCGGGAGTGCATTCTCTGGAGAAAGGGCACTGGTATCGAAATCAATGGCTTCTTGATATTGGCCTTGGTGAAAATGATTGTGCAAGTTGAGAAGCTCGCCCTCTGCTGAGAATGGATCCATATTGTATGATTGTGGTTTGAATGTTCAATGGTGAAGATTATATGCGTTGCGCTCGAACAATACGTGTTGAATTGGTCGAGGATGTCGGAACTTGCCGAGACCCTTTGAAGCTAAAATTTCTGGGGTCGTGCCGCTAATGTGTTTGAGCGAAGGCCATGAACACTTCCCGTTGCTCCTTGCCATGTACTAAATCTCGCATCATCACGACGTCCATATATCTTCGTTACCAGTTTCAAAGAACGAAGTCCTCGGGCTTTTGATTTCACATGATCTACCAATTCTTTGTTTATGGAAGCTTCAGAAAGAGCCTTTGATTTGCTCTCATTAATACCATCGTCCTCTTCATTAGTTTGAAGCTGCAGCCTAACGTTATCCCAAAATGCTCTGATTTGAAGTTCTTTGCGATAATTATCAAAAGTCATTTGTATACCAGGTCGAGGACGTTTACTTGGTGGTCTTCTTAGTACTTCTTCCCGTAATCTCACAAGAAGTTCGTTTCCCTAGATCATGAACACAGAAGTCAGTCGGATCAGCCCAAAAGAGTTACTCTTCATAATGAAACCGGGAACGAATGTACCTACCAGTCTTTCGTCGATGTTTTTGTCGTCATCTAAGCACCTCATCAATGGTCCAGTTAGGAAGAAGTTTCGATAGTTTTGCAGTAACTGGTCGTAGGTATATATTGGATGAGGTATGGCGTGTTGCTGAATATCCTCTTCACTTAGACGTTTCGAAGGAGCCCCTTGAGTTTTCTGCCTTGATATTTTACTTCGTGCTGCAATATTTTTCTTTACTGCCATGTCCTTTAACAGCTTGAAGTCAGTAATGATTGGATGCGGCCCATCCTTGATCCCTCTGCGTTTGCAAAGCTCAAAACTGTATACGTTATCCTTGGTCGACATCTTTTATTCACAAGATATCAAGGGAAAGATTGAGCTGATTCTTAGAATCTGTTATTTCACATTTAATTCTGGCTTCACACTGATGACTAGCACACGGTTCGATTCACATTTTGAGCCATAGCATTATAAAGAGGTGATTCACATACGAATCATCGCAAGATAATTTTTGCAACCCGTGCACAAATCTTCAGTATATTTACTTCAATCTATCTCCGATCGGTTTCATGTCCTAAAAATCATACTTCAAGTATAACAACTTTTATATTCTCGAACACGACTGTTCAGTATCTCATCTTATTTCTTGTCTAAGGCGATCCAGCAAGATGGTAAACCCACTTCTCCCGGAGATGACAGACCTACCTGCAGGTTGGGTTGGTCAATTTGATAATAATGATCGAGTTTTCTTCCGTGGTCCTAATGGTTATTTGACTTACGATCATCCAATGAAAGGTGCAATTCCAAAGCCTTGGCAACTCAAGGTTGATAGGTCTGTCCCAAATCCTCGTGAGTATTATTACAACACGCAGACTAGGGAAAAATCACATAACAATCCGCGTTTCAAGGAAGAAATCATGAACTCAAGCCTTCTCGGTGTCTCTAGACTAGTTCGAGAATCTGCAACTATGACGGTAAATACCGAGGGAACTCTCGAAAAATCACGACGCCAAGCTATTGGAAACAAGAACATACGACATCTGTATACAATCGTCAAAACACTCGACGCCGGGAATGGCGCCATAGGCGGAATGAATGGCGGAGTTCATGTTGTTCGACTCAAGGGTACGGGTAAGCTTTATGTCGAGAAGCGATTCAAGAAAGATGACTTGCAACCCCTGAGAGATGGAACGCCTGGAATGGGCGTAGTCGAGATTGGGATAACTCATAGGGTGATGCATGGCGGTCTCGCAGGATATATCAATGGTTTTATAGAACCAAATGACATGCATCCAGCTAGCGCATCATTGTTTCTTGAATTTTGCGATTTAGGATCTTTGGATGACCTTATTAAATGTCATGCTCAACGTCTGGGTACAAGAGATGGGGTTGACGTACCTGAACGCTTTGTTTGGCACGCTATAGTTGGACTTTGTGATGCTCTTTCCTATCTTTGGGGAGGAAAATCATTCATAACCAATGAAAACCACACAGGAACTGGGTCTGCAAAGGGCTGGAAACCAATCTTACATCGCGATATGAAGCCTGATAATATTCTCATACGTTCGAGGGCGACGAACGGAGCTACGAAGTATCCTTTTCTGGTCATCAGTGACTTCGGCTTGGCCACTGATAATCATAAGCAGGGAAGTGGAGCTTGCGGGACAAGACACTTCTGGGCACCCGAACTCCTCTGGGATCCTCCCGCAACAAACAATTGGCATCTTGGTAACTTTCCTCCGAACCAGTATCATACTCACGAGAGCGATCTCTATGCACTCGGGGTTTGTATATACAATCTTTGCAGACCTACCAATGCTATTGTGCATGGACAACGGTGGCTCGGAGCACTCTCACATTTCAAATTCGAATCATATCCAACAAATCGCGATGAAATTGATCTATGGTTGTCGTCTCGAAGAAGTCATAAATCCGACTTAGACGCTGGTTCATCTTACTCGCCTTACCTTAGAAACGTTGTCAAGAAAATGACTGCTTGGAACGTCAGTCAAAGAGGCGCTGCTCATCAACTCGAAAACATACTTATTCCTACTGTGAAGAAATGTGGTTATTATGACGAAGACTTCAGCCCGAGTGAGGCGCTTCCAGCCTGGGCCATTAAAAAGCATGACTACCATTCTAGATGATCTACATCAGCATTCTCGAGAATAGCAGTGGAGTGGAAAGTTTCGGATGCCAGGCTTTTGAGCAACTTTGAACTTTGACGCATGGGTTTTGGGGGTGATCTGATTGGTTGGGCAAGAAGGCCGTGATATCTCAGTACATGAAGAACTACATTCTTTTCTTCTCGATTTTGAGCGTCAAGATTCGCGATAACAGAAGTGTTAATACAGTACAATGGAGCTTCGGAGTCTTTATTCAATTAAACTCTGGATGTTTCTACTTGGTCAAAGTAAACAACACTATTCTACTATCCTAACATTTACAATATTTAGTATGACAATGAAATCTTGAACTGGAGAATGGCGGAGAACAGATCACTAATGAATGTAGAGATACTGCTCTTGGAGGAATTGGTACTGCGAAGATGTTATTGAAATTTGTTAGGCAGATAGCATTATAATAATATATCTTCGTTTCCTTTCTGACATAGAAAATTCCCAGTAAACTTGATATAAATGATTGGCTGTCAGATGGTCAAATTGATAGGGTGAAGATGCATTCACAATCCGAGCTACCCAACCCCCTCAAAATCAATTGTAGAGATATGGTCTCAAGTAACAAAGAAGGATAGGTGATGCTCATAACTTCTAACCTACTTTTTAGTACTGTTCAAGACTGTTTGAAAATTGACAAGAAGAAAACACATTCAAAATACAATCCGAGTTAAAAATATATTTGTAAGACCACCAGTGGGTGCATGGATTAACGGGACACTTCCCAACTATTGAAATTTATAACAAATTCATTCTTCGATTGTTTGATATCAGAATTTATAATTTAATTATCTCATCTCAAATAAATAATTGTAACAATTCCTAAAATATACAAGTTGATATATCAAGAGATCTTCGCAAGTTCATTTTTACAGTGTCCCATCAGTCCGTACACCACTGGTGGACAAAGATATTCAACTGCATATCACGTGCATTACCATACTGTGCTCTTACCTTGCCACTTCTCGAACTAAGGTTCTCTAGTGCTCGGCTAAATTAAAGACTTCAGCCTCGAAAAGAGCCTCGTCAGGCTACGAAGCCTTACACAATAACTTCCTCCATCAAACTTTACTCAACATCTCTCAATCAATCATCTTGTCCTTGAGATAATCGAAAAGAGCTTTGCTTCTTGTCTATCGTCCTTTCCTAAATCTTTGACACCATTTAGTATCGCGTTGTGCGACAAGGAGATGGAGCCTTCCAGCAAGAAACGACGTCTCGCACCCAAAGTTCCAGAGCAATCTACTCAAGAACAGGTAAACAATTCATCGCATTGAATCTGGTATATCCTGCTAATGTGTAGTTCAGTCCCCTCAAGCCAGGTACGATTATAAGGCTATGCCGAACCTACAAGAGCCCGCACCTTCGAATGAGCGAAGCGACTTCGAGTCTTTCGCCCGTCATTTACAAGATGCAGCAATGCTTATCTATGCGCAAGCAAATCGATCTCCATATAAGGGTGTTACAGTACTTTTGTTGCGATGGGAAGAAGATTTGAGTGTTGAGCAAGATCTTTTGCTCTTGCAGAAGGTTTTCCAAGAACGCTTTAATTTTCATACCGAGTCCTGGAATATCCCTAGTGGTCCAAATCCTAACATTAAACTTGTGAAGCAACTTGCACATCATATTGAATCAACTGCGCCTAATAATCTTTTAATTGTATATTATGCAGGTTATGGGTTTGTGGGATCGGATCATCAATTATATTGGGCCTGGTAAGATTGGAAGCTTATCGAGCCTTGTGACTTATCGCTGATATGCAATAGCAATTCACACGAAGATGCTCCAAAATTTAAGTGGGAAGGTATTAAATATTTACTCGAAGATGCGCAGCCTGATGTTCTACTTTTACTTGATTCTTGCGCAACTACAGATTCATCTGTTGCGGGAAGCCAAGGCATCAAGCAAGGTATTGCTGCATATAGTCCAGAACAGGCTACACGTGAACCAGGAACACGTTCATTTACTTATCACTTGTCGGAAGCTCTTAATAAACTTGGTACTGGCCGTCCTTTCAGTACGCAAAGACTCCATGAGGAGATCATTTCACAAAAGCACAATGGATTTCTGGCACACACTGGACTTACAAATGGAGCAGGAAAGGCAGCTTCGGCCAACGAGCGAATGCCAGTATCTTTCTCCTTGACCCCTGGATCATTACAAAGCATTTCACTATCTCCTCTGAGCCAGGCCCCAAGATCAAGCACCTCGATAGCATCGCCAACGGATTCACCAGAGAACAATGCCTCAGGATCAAGCATTGAGGAACCAATCAAGGCCAACTCAAATTCCGATCTAACTTTTGAAGAAGTTAGAGCATTAGTTTGTACCACTTTTGTTGGAGAGCCAAGTCAAGATATGGCATCTTTCAAACAGTGGCTTCACAATACTCCTTTGGCAGCATCAAAAATCGCAGTCGAAGGGATGTTCCACGGACCACCTACCATTCTCCTCGTTTCTATGCCAATCGCGGTATGGAACGTTTTGGCCGCCGAAGGAATCTGTTTGTTCTTGGGTTACATCAATTCTCACAACATGACAACAGATTATCAACATTTGATTGGAGCAATTTCCCCTATGAGCAAAGCCGCAACTACCAAGGAACTGGAAGATGGTAAAATACTACTTGAAGCTCGTGAGGCCGCTGCATCCACACCACTAATGACTAGACATGAACCAGTTCAACAAGAGCCAACTAGACAACCAAAAGTAGTCCATCAAACCCCCTCTCGACAAGAACCTATAAGACAAGACCAAATCAATTCTACTCCTCAATCAATCCCCCAAGTATTGTATCCTGATACTAGTACAGCAAATCTTCCCGAGCATACAGAAGACGTCGAAACCTCAGTAGAGATGCATGAAGCAGCCGAACAACTCAAGGCTTTGAGTCATGTACGACACCTTAGTCACGATAATCTGACTCCAAATGATCGAAACCACTCTCACATAACTTCCGAAGATTCCCCAGGTCCCAGAAGTGGTCGGGAAGAATCAGCATCATCTCAAGACCAAGGTGAATCTGGAGCCGAAGATCAAATATACAACTCAGAGTTCAATTCACCTGCCTCTAGACCCAAGCCCCGGAGATCGTCACAAAAGCAAGGCCCTAAGCAAGATACCCGATGTTCAATGTGCAGTCATGCACCATTTAAAGATTCGTCTTCCTTGAGAAAACATATCGCTGCTGCACATACAAGACCGTTCCCGTGTGCTTTCTCTTTTGCCGGATGCGCAAGCACTTTTGGCTCTAAGAATGAGTGGAAACGACATATTGCTTCTCAGCATCTTTGCTTGACATTTTATCGCTGCTCTTCTTGTCCTCAAAGCACTGCCGAAGGCAAAGGTAACGAATTCAATCGCAAAGATCTATTCACCCAACATCTCCGACGTATGCATGCACCTTTTGCAATTAAGAAAGCTCTTGCCAAAGGAGACTCCAAACTTCAAGTGGAATGGGAAACTCATGTTAAGGAAATGCAAGCCTCGTGTTTGGTAACTAGAAGACAGCCACCTCAAAGATCCGCATGCCCTAAAGCAGATTGCTCAAACGTGTTTGAGGGCGCAGGTAGTTGGGATGACTGGACTGAACATGTTGGTAGGCATATGGAAAAAGGAGAGGCGAACAGATTAGGCGTTGATAAGTTTTTGGCGAGATGGGCACTTGATGAAGCCATTATTGAACCTAAGGGAGATGGATCTAATGAATACAAGTTATGCGGTACGGAGAGAGAAGGTGGCGGTGTGTTGACTGGCAATGGAAATGCAAGTGGCTATTATTCAGATAGTGGAAAGAAGGAAATAGAAAGTGCCAAAGATGGAATGGAAAGTCTCATGGGCTTGACGGGTGATAGTATGGTCATCGATGGTTGAGGAATTCACCTTGGGGAATTCTAGGCAGGATATGAAAATTCTTGAGACAAGAAACAAAAGGGTAATTTTTAAATTACATGTTATAGGGTGGCTTTCTGTGTTGTCTTTGTCTGGTATCAGATCAAACTTTGGGGTGGCTGCTTTGTTTGGTTAGCATTGACTTGTCCTGGCTTCAAATTTTCCTCTCTTTTATCACACACTCATCAGTTCATGTCACTATACTTGGTGAATGGCGATATTGCTCTTTTTCTCTAATGTATGGATGGATGCACAGGTGCATGGATGGACGAATGGGTTTTTTGAGGAACAATATCTTGAGGATATTTTCTTATTTGGGATGTAGGCAAGCAAGGGCGAAAGTATGGTTGGGATGGACTGGGTGGAGTTATTTACTAGGAATATGAAATGAAAAATGTTTATTTTTTCTTCTTTAGATTTTGAAGTGGGGCTTTTGTGTTTTTCTTGGTGGTGGTTGGATGAGAGTTGACAGCTTGTGGCGGTGATGAAGATTGGGGTAATAACAATAGCTTGCAGCATTTAAGTCGTTTGTTCATGATTTATACACGATGCTTCCTCGAGACGTTACACCTTCTTGTCAACACAATTTTTCTTCTGAGGCTCAAATATCACTCAGTTTCTATTCATCTTCTTCAACCATGTACATCGACATCTTTTTTTACTTTTCATGTTGCAAGCGCATTTAACACTCAGCATTGTATCGTTTTGTAATCTTGAACTACGCTGTTATCAATACTCCGCTTTATTAGAGCTACATTCCGGATTCAGCGTTTGAAAACTCTCCTTCTCTTCTCCCCTTTGGTACAAGAGAGAGAGAATAAAAGTATTTCAAAGGCTAAGCAGGTTAAGAAGTTTTAAATTTTCTTGAGGAAATAATAGGTTTTAGATTGATTAGAGAAAGAAAAGAGAAAATGTGATTTTATAAAATATTAAGTAATATAGCAAAATGGGATTAGATGGTGATTATAAATCATATTTATCATATGATATCTATTATATCCTTTTATTAAGGGAAATTATATACAAAATTTTCAAAAGCTAGACAGGTAAAGGATTTTTCCAAAATCGAAAGGATTTAGTAGTTTCTCCTAGGCCTTAGGAGGTGAAGGGAGTTTTCAAACGCTGTCCGGATTATTCTTTGATAGTATCATATGCACTACCACTTCTAATCTTCTTTCCCCAGATCCATAATACCCATGGGACAGGCAGCAAACCTACAACAATAAAAGCTAACAAACTCGTTGCCCATCCAATTCCCAGGTTTCTATACATCTGCAATGTGAATAATGGGAATGCTGCACCCGAAATATATCTCAAAAGCCCATTTGCTGCTAGTGCTGATGCTCCATTTAATGCTTGATAGGTATTGATTAGATAGTTTGCTGATGCTTCATCCTCGCATGTTAGTATCCTCGCATGGAGGAGAACATATGATTGAAACTTACCAATAAATACCGACAAGTTTCCCCATGCAAAAGCCACAGCTCCAATTACAGGCACTATCCAATGAACACCATCCCTCGCACTCCATGCAAACCAAAACAATCCAGCCGGCAGCCCAAAACTTCCTAGCATCGCAGGATATAAACGATATTCCGGGGCTACAATCCCTGATCTCCCTTCTTCGTGGAATTTTTTGACGATAGGTTGATATAAGAACGTATCACAGAGAAGAACTGTGATACGTTCTTATATCAACCTCATAACATACCACGCACTAGGACGCGCTCTCTTCTCCGCAGTAAAACAATCCGCAATACTGCCTGCTCCAATCGCCAACGCGGGACTATACGCCATACCAGCGAAGAAACGCAGGATAGAAAGACTTGCGATATTCTGGGAGAAACCGCAGCCGAGAGTGAAGATGCAGCCTAGGGGGACGGAGAGTAGATAGACGGGTTTGCGACCGAGGGATTCGGAGAGGGGGGCTGCGAGGAGGGGGCCCAGAGCGAGGGCGAGGACGTAGGTGGAGAGGAGGAGGAGGGAGACGGCCGGGCTGGTGTGGAAGGTGAGGGAGATGAAGGTGATGGAGGGGGATATGAGGGAGGAGCCGAGGGTTCTGGAGGTGGGTTAGTTGATGGGTTGTGGGGTTGGGGATTTAATAATTTGAACTGCAGTCTAAAGGAAAGTATTTTTTTCTTTGAATATCTTAAATTACTTTTCGAATGTTTCCCCAAGTGAAACTATTCGAATTTCAAACAAATTCAATGTCCAACAATACGATCGATTGTTGCGAGACAGCAGTCCAGCATATCAAAGACACCAAAAGACATGAACGGAGACAAAAACAAAAACAACACATACGCAGAGAAAGATATCAAAGCCGGAGTAAAAACATGCCAATTCTTCTTCCACCTAGGCCAATTGAGAGGATTATCTGGATCGTCTGGACCATTCCACTGTAATGGCGGTACTACTATTCTTTGATCCTGACTTTCTAGATCTTTTCTTGTGGTGGCATCAACAGGTGGTGACTTTGGCGTCACTTCGAGATTGTCCGAGGAACTCGATCCTCGGGATGTTTTCTCGGGGTCTGTCATGTTTTCGTTTGGATGTGATGATGTGTGTTGTGGCGATGTGTGGATCGATATTATTATGCGGGTTTGGATATGGTGTAATATAATAAGGACTATGCATCAGATGAGGCTTTGCGATATTTGAAGATATGTTACTCGAGCTTGATTCTGTAGAGTAAAACAGGTAATAGGTTAATAGATATTGTAGTACATATGGTAGTTGACATGGAATATAAGAACCTACATGATCGAGAATCACGTCTACATGGTCAAGAATCACGTTTACATGATTAAGAATCACATCACACATTACATACACACTCCATACTACAGCGTACACTTCACACACTACACTTGACGCTACACTTGATACCTATTTCTCACCAAATCACCAATCACCAATCACCAATCACCAATCACCAACCCGCCCAATCCTTCGATATACCTTCATCGTTTTCTAATCCGCCTCGGATATCATACAACTCTGCCTAGCATCATATAAAAGCCCACTGACAACTTCCTTCAAACTAGATAAACTTGCAGTTAGATCTCTCACTATAAGCGCCTCAGACTGGGGGGTTTGCACTTTGCCTTATCATTTAATTAAGAAGTGATACATCTCGAAGCATATTTTGATGCTTAACTCCGTAAATCTTTCGTGCGTAGTGATGGATTAGTGATCATGAAAAGTGTGCCGAAGCGAGTGTTTCTCCTGATTAGTGATCGATCTCGGCAAAAACGTCTATGATTGTAAACATTGAGAAAGTTTAAAAGAATGAACAAAGTATTGATTAGATGGTTGTTATTCGAGCAGTTAAATTTAATCAATAATTCATCTCATATTGCCTGAAGTGTTGATTGGAAATTTCTTGATTATTTATTGTTAAGTGTTTGAGGTCCTGGTATTTTTGGGTCCACTACTTGCTGAGATATCATTACGAAGGCGGGTTTCAGTCAAATAAGAATTTTGATAGTTCTGTAATGACTTGAGTTGGGATGTATGGGGTCAGTAGTAAGTGTCCATGTACTTAAAATGAATTGACAGACAAATTATTCTGATGTTTTACGATGTTGCGGCGAAGAACAAATGCATAATGACTTGCGTATCTAGCACGAAAGACACAACAGTGAACGGACATATGTAATCATAAAATTTTCATATTTTTGGGTATATATCATAGAGCTCAAAATCTACCGAGATCTATTCCATTCATTTTTTGGCTAGTGCTTTTTGTCGACTTGCCAGACCTCAAAATCATTTCATAAACCAGCTGTGTTCCATACCCAAAAATATAGCATGACATCTGGATATCTTAATCAAACCAACAAACTCCATTCCATAGTAAGAAATCTACATCCAGAAATCCCACTGTCTTTTCCACCAAGGCCAAGCTGCCTTGACTCTTCTCTCTTCATCTAATTCCTCTCTGAACGCTACCAAATCCATTTCACGTCTGCCCTCATCAACATTGATCTGATCAAGGTTTACACCAAAAGACCATTGTCTGTAAAACACTTTGTATCCAACGAAGAAGAGGATAACAATTGGAGCAGCGAGGTAAGCTTCAAAGAAAGCTTCTACATCTGGTTTTCCACCAATGGGGAAAAGTGCGACGTAGAATTGGGCGACAAGACATAGGATAACAAGGCCAAGACCAATCCATGATCCGATTGTTCCAAACATAGCTGCGAATGGGAGATCGTCCTTTGTGCGACCATTCATGGTCCATACCTTACGGAAACGAATGTGAGCATAGCAGATAGAGCCCCAGGTGAAGAAATTGGAAAGACCAGAGATAGAAAGGAGCCATGTAAAGATAGTAGAGCCTTGAGGAGCGAGATTCACATAGGCGAGGAAACCGAAAGCGAGAGCAATGGCAATGGCAATGATTGGGCGACCATGTTTATCGACCTTTGCACCCCAGGATGGACCCATACCTTTGGCACAGAGAGCTTGGATGGTACGTGTAGAGGCAAAAGTACAGGAGTTGGCGACCGAGATGACAGAGAGAGTGATAACAGCATTAAAAATAGAGGGGAGTACTTTGATTCCTGCCAAACGGAAAGCAAGAACAAAGGGAGAATAGGCTGTATGGCCGCCCGAGGCTTTTGAGAGAATCTCGTTGTCGGATGGGACGATAAGACCGAGGAGGAAGAGTGAAATGACGTAGAAGAGGGAGATACGCCAAAAGACTTGCTTGGTGGCTTTGGGAATCGATTTTCGTGGATTATCGGCTTCTGCTGCAGCTAATCCTACAAGTTCGGTTCCACCAAATGCGAAGGAGGCGGTCACAAAGACGGAACAGAATCCCTTGAAGCCATTGCGGAAAGCACCAGGGTTTCCCCAGTATTTAGCGCCAATGTATCCACGATTATCGGTTGGGACACCACCACAGTCGATGATTATACCGAGAATGATAAAGCCAATGATAGCAATCACTTTTATCAAACCGAGAACAAATTCTACTTCTCCGTATCCTTTGACACCGAAGAGGTTGATAACGGTAACCATAACGAGGAAAATAGTAATCCAAACTCCAACATTCACTGACGGATTGCCAGAATTATCTGGGTCGGTCCAAAATCCAATTGTAATACCGGCAGCTGTTAATTCGAAGGGGAGAATGATGAGCCAATTCATAACATAGTTCCATCCCATTGCGAATCCCCAACCCGGATCAATAAATCTAACGGAGTAATTATAGAAGGAACCTTCAACAGGATAGATAGCTGTGCAGGGTAACGTTAGCTTGAGCCACTTCCAAAAGTATAGAAAAAGAGATGAAATAGGAACGGGGTAGTCTTACCAGCAAGTTCTCCCAAAGCATTAACAGTAAGCAACAACATAATACCGATGATGATGAAATCGATAACCAACGAGGCTGGACCACCAGAGTGAAGAGCAGAACCTGAACCAACGAATAAACCAGCTCCGATAGAACCACCGATTGCGATCATTTGCATATGCCTGCCCTTCAATTGTCTCTTCAATTGTCCAGACTGGCCAACCTCGATGTCGCCATCAGCAGGTGATGGTGGCGACACATCAGTTGTGTATTTCTCTTTATCGTCGAAAGCCATCTTTATTTCTTAGAGGAATTCTTACTACCTTTTCGAAATTTGGATTGCTCCTGATAAGAGAGGGAAAGGAAGGGGGAGTCGAATTCGATTCACTCTCAACGAGTATGATATCGAAATACGAAGTTGTGATCGCAAGCACCGAGTGAATAAAAAGACAAGACGTTTAAATAATGATACAGGAATCGGGAGTTACATCGCGTAACATCGAGTACTTATACACGAAGCTATCTACCCTGAGTATCTATCGTCGCACCTACCGCTCTGGTATATGCCACTAATGGCGATCTTGGCTTTGGCGTATGCATGTCTGCACACATGCATCACCTATCGGCGCATCTTGCTTCGTAAATGATATGGGTAATCCAAATCGAACCAAGGCTAGGGATATTTGCCTCCCTTGTAAATGATACGACTCTTTTCCCGCAACTGACTGGAAGAAGGAAGCTAACGGTTGTGGTGAAATGGTAAAGCTTACTCTTCTTTGCATACAAATCTTATGGTGATACCTGACCCACGGGAACCCCGACTCCCAAACTTTAGCCAGAGAGAACTAAACCCTATGCATCGCGTTTATCAATGGGTATCAGGATTAAATCCCAGCTCTGCGTGGATCAGTATCCAATAGAATGGTATTGGCATGTTTCTGGGACGATAAAATATAGATAACAGATAAGATTGGAATATGGAGTTGTACTTACACCAATCTCATTGCAAATTTGCGTCGTCAAATGTGCGGGAGAAATTCAAATAGGATGACCTAGGCTGGTTTGTCAAGATGATTTCGGTACTAACTAGTGAAAGATAGGCATAATGTGCTCGGAGGTGAGCCCCGATTCGATCGTGGCATTTGGGGAACTAAGCTTCTTTTACAATAGTACATCAAGATTGCGTGGTATAATTGGTTCAAGTTAGCACTATTCAGCTTGGCTTCCAGCTCCGCATACAACGTAAGGAGCACACTGGGGGGGCGTAGATAAGAGAGAGTAGTCTGAGGGTTCACTTTTCACATGGTCTAGATCCTTCCTTGACCACTGCACAATCGAGAGTCAAGGCATCTTCTTTAAACTGCGACACCAGTCACGGTGGTGGCTTCACTAGTTTGCCTCTAATAACCCTTCTAGAAGAATTCTTTACCTATACATAAACCTTGTTTTAACTTCTATCGGACCGAGGCGGTGGGCGAAGGTTTTAAATCTAGGAATTTGGGAGCATGAGAATTGTCGAGATTGAGGCTCGTCTCGGGCAAAGCGAGGATGAAGGGGTTAGCAAAACAAATGCTTATCTAAGTTATCTTTCTTGGTATTCATATTGAGTTTCGTATCTATGTTGATGATCTATTATAAAGAAATTTTCCCTATCTAACTGTACAAAGATATTTGCATTTTAGAGATAATATAAATCGCTCTTGAGATAACAATGTGGATTCATGGAGAAGTGTCAGGGCTAAAATCACGTAGGTACTTTCACCTATATAACTCTCAGCATAATTATTGTGTAATAAGCCGCTGATATCCATCGACCATCCCTACTCATCAGCAGTCAGAATTATAATCCTCGCAAAGTTGAACCAATACAATCCCTCAAATGGTCGTAAATAATGGAGTCTCCGAGCTCGCGGGGTCTAGTGCTGCGCGCTATTCTCTCCGCACTTTTTGCTCACCCACTGTAACTGTCACTGTCAAAGATATCGTTCAGGCTTCAGCGTGTCAGCGTCCCAGATTACAGAGTGTTGAACTTGCAACTAACATCTGCCCAGCTTTTAGTTCTCCGAGGATCCATGCATCCCCCAAAACCTTATTTACTTCAGGGACATTGAAATTCTAGACCGCGAATTACCGACCCGCATGAAAGGCCTATCTCGAGCCTATCTACGGGGCATTGCGGGAGCACTATTCGTAAATATGGCTTGACTTTAGAGCGCACTGGACATTATACATCTACTTTATACTGATCACGCTTCTCGCAATGAATAACCTGATGTTGTTACGAGTTTAAATGAGGCTATTGATTGATAGTGTGATTTCAAATTGGGTATTTTCCGTGTATAGAAGATTTCACAATAAACTAGTACGTAATAATTTCTTCCCCGCCTTTCCACCAGGAGATTGGAATCACCAATGTTGGGGAAAGAAGCAATTAGTAAAATACCAGACAGTGGGGATAGACTTTTCAGAGCAAGATAATTGTAATTCGTCAGACTTTGCAGGGTCAGCATGCTCGCGCAACGAATCCGGACCCATTAGTTCGGACTTTAATTCAAATCCAATAATAAAAGCTTTTTGATTCCTGAGTTAAAAAGATGATATTTCAATTATCTACCATTCCACAGAGAGAGGAGAAAATTAAACCTAAGAATCTTCCTCCGATTGTATATTAGTTAGTGGGCCATAAGTAAACCTAATTTCACGGCCAAGTAGGGATGCAACAGCAGATTGCCCAGCACTAGATACATTGCCATAGTTGCTCATAAATGATGTCGACATGGCGATATCATCACCATCCCTCATGAGAGGCCTTATGATATCTCTCGTTATGGAAGATCCCCTGTCAAGATAAAAAGACTGGCTACCAACTTGAGCAGGCCCGGAACGTCCTAGCGGGGCAGTCGACAAGTCATCGTTGCCACTATTGGATACCAATTTGGAAGACCCCCCTTGAGATTGCTCGGTTTCATCTTGAGGATCAGGGGCAATGAGAGGTACTAGCCCTCGTGATGTCGCCTGCCCAGGAATTAACCCTCGAGCAGAAGCTCTCAATCCGCTCTTCACAGCTGTTATACTTTTACTGGCAACCCCGCCCGCGGCTGCTTTGGTGACATTGTACGAGCCTGCCCGACCTACTGTCCTTCTAAGAGCTGTTGGCAAAGCCTTGGTAGCTTTAAATCCGTATTTGAGAATGCTGCCACCAATCTCGCCACCTATTCCACCTAACAACCCACCAAGAGCATCCAAACCAACACTTCTCCAAGTTATTTTTTCTCCATTTGCGACTCTTCCAAGCATACCAGATGCTACATCGGAAATAACGCCTGCCGCGATACCAACACCAACCTGTATAGCCAAGCTTGCACCACCAGTTAGAATCCCAACACCTACACTAACGGCGATTCCAATTACCACCATGATGAGATCTTTCCACGTAAAATCCATGCCAAAGAGACTGAAATGACCATTTGGATCTACTCGATTGATGGGATCTCCTAAACAGTATACATAAGGATTGATTTCTCCAGATGCAAATGGAGCCCAGGGATCAGGTGTATGAAATCTTCTAAGCTGGGGATTGTAAACTCGATACCCATTGCCTAGATGGTACCACCCTGTAACAGGATCTTGCCATTGTCCATTAAAGCTAATAGAAGAAAAGGAAGACCCAGCTTCCGAGCCAGAACATCCATACGGCGTGTACTGCTGGGTTTGAATCTGGTTAGGATTTTGGGAATCCAATGTCGTGAGAACAGACTGTTGACAATTAGAAGCCCAGAGATGGGTTTCGGTGCTTTCGCCTTGTCGAGAAACTATTTCTCCCCAATACTCCGATCCATTCGACAAATAGCTAACCGAACGATCTCCTTTCTGCACGGCTACAAGCGATCCCCTATAGAAGAATTTTGTGTCTGGTTGGTTGGGCACTCTCTGACACGCTAGGTTTCCCGCTGCATCATACAAGTATTGCGCAAGGACATTGCTATTGGCATCTCGAACGTCAGTCAAGCGACTCATGTTATCGTATTGGAGTCTTCGACCTTGCTCATCGCGTGTCAAGCATCCATTATAATCATACTCGAGGACCACCTTGGATGGATAATCTGGATGTGTGTTGGTGACTTGAATGAGTTGAGTAGGGTCTTGTGTGCTAAAAGAGCTAGTGGAAATATTTGAGCTGCCGTCTTGAAATACTGTAGAAGTCTGTACAATATTATCGTAGTTATCGAAAACGAATTGTTGCGATCTAAGAAGATTTCCCTGTTGATCTGCAGGAGACTCGCTTCCTTGGCATTGGTAATTGACAAGACGGTTATGGACATCATATTCGAAACTCTCACTTCGCATCACACTACCACTTTTCTCCTGGAGGCGCGAAGCTACAAGACCAACTCCATTGTATGTCTGGTTAAGATGATATATCAATGCTGATTCGTCGCTGTACACAGATCGTTTGATTTCCCTACCGAAATCATCGTATGCCAGCTTGGTAGTTATTTTTGCATTTTTTTCTTCGTCCTGAACACGGCTTTCTGTTACACGACTAGCGCTGTCGTAGACAAATGATACTTTCAATCTGCCTTGTGCTACCTGTTGAGGTCTTCCAAACGCATCATAATGAGTCTCTTGCAATTTCCCGTTCGCATCGGTATACTTTTGCAACTTTCCGGCCATTGAATAAGTATACAGAGCAGAGAATGTCTGGCCTCCAGTGATAGATATAGTTTCTCTAGAAAGTAACCCAGAAGTCAGATATTGTAGATCGTGAGTCGAATAGGCACCTTTGAACTGCAATGGAGCAGCAGTTTCAGCGTCATACGTATAGGCATCTGTATGATTGCTACTGGATATTTGCGTAAGTGCACCGCCCAAGGCTGACTGATAGGTTAAGTTGTGTTGGTCTCCCTTTGCGTTGGTTATTTGTGCAGGGTCGGGTGAAATCCCTTGGTAGCTTTGGCTAGTAGTTCGTGTACCGATGACTTTCTTCGTAACACGACCTAATCCATCGAAGGACTGCTCGCCCACTGTTCGGTCATTAAGCTTCACTGACGTCGGCAACAAGGCAGTGGTTTGACTTGCATACTGTGTCTTCACCACGCGAGTACCAGGCCAGATAGTCTCAACTACCCGGTCAAAAGAATCAGGTCTGTATTCAGTTACACGACCAAGATTATCCTGCTGCCTGACAAGGCGATTCAAGCCATCATAGGTGTAGTCCATCTTGCTGTAGAGGGTGTTGTTCTTGTGGTAGAGTGCTATTTGTGTGGGTGCGCCAAAAAGATTCAACTTAGTCTTAGTCATACCCTCGCCCTCAACACCTTCAACTTTTGTGTTGGTGATTGGATCTGTATTGGTCAATGTACGCAAGCCAGAGTTTTCTGACACTCTATAAACCTTGCCCCAATCATCATATTCCATTGACTTAATGCTTTTTTGCTCAGATGGTGACTCTATCTTTTCGGTTCTCAGCCAATCAATGTCAGATATTGTGATCAGTTGATCCTGAGCGTTATAACTGTTTTCCTGGATCACCCGAAATACTTGACCATCCTGTTTCTCAACCCGCCAAAGCCTTTCTAAACCATCTGTGATGTAGCGAGTTTGTACACCCTTTGGGTCAATCACTGTTCTGCGGGATCCGCTGTTGACTCCAAGGAAAATGTACTCCTGACGTTCAACGGATTCATAGGGGGTACCTTGAGAGTGAACCGTCTTGGAAGCGCGGCCAAGACTGTCATAATAGTAATGGGTGGAAATACCAGTTTGATTCTTATGAGTCGCTGTAAACCCAGACCACAGTGAATAGCCCGTTTCCTCCACTACCGTAGAAGCATCAAAAGCTGTAGTAGCCACCGTCTGTATGAACTGACTGCTACTGGGATATGTGTAAGTCCAATTCTGTGTCGTGGGATATTGGTCAAAGAGGCGTGTCACCTGCCTCTGAAGGCGGGTGTGATCTCTTGCTGCAGCATTGGTCACATAAGTGTAATCGAACTTAGTAAGAAGCTGACTTCCTTCCATATTTTGCTTCTGTTGGAGGACCACAAGATAGCTCGTCTTTGCGCCGGTCGCCGTGGGTATTTGGGCATATGTATAACTCTCACTTCGAATTGGCCCCGCAGTATTAGCTGGTGTTACCGTCTCGCGTTTCAAGTATCTTTGGAAGTCATGTGGATCACGTGGGCAATATATGCCTTCACCAGCTGGTGGATAGTAATTGCGATCGATTCTGATACCAGTTGGTTTGATGTCTTGTGTAGGATTTCCCCATTCGTCAAAGACATGATGGCTCGTTTCTGTGCGGGTTGCCTGACTAGCTGTATCTTTGTAGATAGTTTCGACAGTTTTGGGCAATTGATATTGTGCAGGTTGGTTTTCAAATGATGCGAATGGGATCGCATGATATGTGATCTTCTGGGTGACCTGTTTTATGCCTTTCTGTTGTTCAGAACTGACAAGAAGATGGAACTTATTGTAAGTGTTCTTCGTTACCATCCCGCCTTGAATTTGAACAGTTGACGTGTATTGGTATTCATCGCGGGTAAGAAATAGATTGTCTTCTCCATTCCTCCAGCTTTGGCTACTACCATATGCAAGAAAGTTTTGATCAGAATATGTGTAGGAGGTTGTGATTGGAGGTTGTGAGTTGCCTGGACGTGCAGTGTGCGATATGGCATAAGGAATTGCCTGGTAAGGGGCACCTGTTGGCAATCGATGCCCTTGTTCTTTGTAGCTAATCTCTTCCACGAGACCAGACGGGCTGGTTACATTATTCAGATGAACCATTTGACCGAACTTCTGATAGCCAAACTTCCAGGATGCTCCATCCCAAGGCAGACGGATCTCTACCAACTGATTGTTTCTTTGAATGAGAGTGAAGGTAGCTGCTTCGGGTGTATTCGGGGCCTTGGTTATCTCCACTTGAGATGTCCCATACTTAACCTCAAGAAGAATTTCTGAGCCCTGCTGAATCTTGTCGAGGCGAGCAGTCTCGCCAAGTGCAGACCAAACAAATGACAGCGAGCGTCCAGTAGATGCATATAAGTCAACAAGAACAGACTTATTGTATCTATTATTAAAATTGGACAAATTCTCGATTTGGCCCGACTTGTAAGTGATCTGGTATGTATTGGCATCTACCTTCTTCAAATTTGAGCTTTTAAGCTTCTGATCGGTAGTAAATATGGCGCTAGACGTTTCCGTAACTCGGTAAGACTCGCCTGTGGAGAGGCTGACTACTCGGTTTGACTGACGGTGTTCATAAGAAGGGAGGTTGAATGACCATCCTTGACCCAATCCAACGTCTTTTGTGTTCAAGGGATGGAAGGATAAGGAGAGCTTGAAAGGAGGACAATTTCTGGCTTGAATTGGTGCTTCATATAGATCAACCGTACACGTGTATTGGCCGGTACGTGGATCGACGCCTTTCTGCAAAAAGTCGCTAAAATTGAACCCCTGAGAGTAGATAGTAGAACTAGATGACATTTTTATATTGATGAAGTATAGCTTGGAAAATAATTGCAATAGTTGTGTTACTAAATTCAGAATATAGACATAGGTGGATGACCAGTTGATATTGAGGAAAATGTGCTATCTTCTATTCCTCCTTGCCAAAGATGATCAATCAAGCTGCAGAAGAAGTGAAGGACAAAACTTTCTCCATAGCGACTCGATCCATGAGTTTGACCAATCTCAATAGTCCAGAATGACTCTTGATAGCATTTTTCAATCTACTTCTTTCAGGTATCTGCAGCCACAGTATTGCGTGGTATTTTAACAGAGAAATATCATCAATTCGTGCGAGGTCCAGCATAAATCCCGGACAATGCATTGCGTCTATATGAAAGACCACAGGAGTTTGTCAAACTTCGGGAACTCAATGCAGTCGATTCAGCCTTGATACTGCAATGGGCGTTGATCAAGTTCTGCTAACACTCATTTTTTCAATGCAAGTTTCAGCACACAAATGAAGATGTGTTCAATCATAGCAACAATTAGAAATTAAATTTGTTTCACGATCTCGAAAGTAGTCATGAGCGGGATGTTTTAGGGTAATTTGACGGATAAACGAGGCCATCCAGATGTAAACCGAGTTGATTGAATATGCTGTACTAAATTGTTGCTCATGGATATGCAGAAAGCTTCTTCTTGAATAATATGACAATGCATAACATACATTTCAAGCGATATACACAATCTCGTCAAACATGGCAAGAGGGGTATGCCAAACCCCCACTTATTGTATGCAGAGTTCGTATTCGTGTAACCGTGGTCAGCTAGCCCTCTTTCAACATCCAGCTCGCCAAGTACGATGTGGACAGTACCAAGAGAGACGAATTGAGTAATATACATGATCAATTAGTATAATCTACTGTTGTGAAACTATAAAATTGTGATGTGGTAATGAGGGGTCGAATGCCCCATACTTGTACAAAGACATTAAATGAAAGCCAAAGTTATTGGTGATCATGGTTCTCTTGAAGCTTCATTGGTGACTTTCGGGGAGAAAGGGGCGTACAATTGATGTGTACCCACCAAGTGCACCTTTTGAGATTTTATTCTATAAGAATGAAGGAAATGCGCGGAGAGAAAGTTGAGTATGATAGTAGGTGGTAGTGTGTGCATATAACAATTCATCTGCCTAGGAAGAGAGATCTGAATGCTTTGATCATTGCACTTTTCACTTGAACTTAGCAATTCTAAGCAATCGGATTTGTCGTCACACAACATACTATTTTCCCTCAAGTCGGTCATACACACAAGGGATACTGGGAGTCATGTCTGTAAAATGGGAGGTAACATCTTTGAGTATACACACAAGTGAGGCCGGCACTTCTCTATTTGCGAATGGTCAGATGCAGGTAGCTGCGAACGTCTTGATCAAGGCAATCAATCCAGTCAACTACAATCCATACGTCTTGACAGCGGCAGAGCTAGCGAGAATTGAGTTAGTTGACTATTACAACACTAACGAGAAGCTCGTTGGCCCTTGGACGTATACCACTGTTGAGAATGAATTTTCACACACAATGCCTCAAGGTACAGGATCTGTCGCCGATGCAGGAGACCCTCCTACACAGCCATTTATGGTGGACCAACATCAACGATATTGGGTCAGCACAACAAGAGCTGAAGTCAAGAACGTCGGAGCACGCATTACCCAGCCAAACGGGAAAGTGATCACAACTCGCAGTGCAGAAAACGACTCTTACATTGCTTTTCGGGGCTACCAGGAAATCCGGTATTCTTTATCCAACTCCGAATGGTGGAGAGAAGATACCGCCAGTGGTAGCGGCTGGGACCAGGACAACTATTTCCTCAGAAGCAGGGTTCACCCGTTCATCAGAGCCGTTCGCACTGGCTACAGAAATGACAATTTTGCCGTGGTGGGAATGCGCAACAGCGTAGCATATCATCGTGCAGGTCCGCATCTACACTACATGTGGCCTATGGGGGCAAGGACGACTGTAAAAGCTGGTAAGTCTTTCTTTTCCTTCTTCTTGTCTTACACCTCCCGCTATACTCAAATACGACCTTCCTTCCTTTTCGCCCGAATTATTTGTCAGACATTAACAACTCTCCCATTCACAACAGGATTGACGCATTACGTCGATGGAAGGGTGCACCCAAAGGCTTGGTCAAAAGATATTGTTATTAGGCAGCATGCAAATTCTCTATGTCTTACTCGCTTGAAGACGTCTGGTCCACTGGGTATTTGGGACCTTGGATGGTGGTTTTATCCTACGGCCACAATGTATGACCAGTATGGTAATTCAGGCATGTTTGAATTCGGTGTTAATGAATACAACACAATATCCGTTCACAACCGTGGCACGAAATCCTCCCCTCCGTCCGATACTCCCCATTATGAAGACGAGAAGACTACCCCAGGTGCGGAAGTCGATGAGAGCGAATCATAAGTTCTTAGACCGTCAATAGATTAACCTTGTCTGAGTCTCCTGGGGAAAGCTATGGAGGTATTGCTGTTGGAATTTCAACAGATCTTGGTATTATTTTGCTTTTTGGATCTTAGTATAGCAACTCGCTTACTCACGTTTATTCAATCTAATGATGTAATGTCTCTCGAATTTATATTTCTGTATCTTGGGCTTGAAATTGGGACGCTGCTGCTTCTCAAGATTGAACGCCCAATTCCATTCCCTATTCAAAGAATGGCCACACCTCAAATACTCAGATAGCATTCAATGAATCAATCATTATTCATCAACTGGCGTGCGTTGCCCTGTGCTTTATTTAGCCTGAAAACTATAACTCATGTATCGAAATGACGATCATGTGACCATGAGAGAGCTACCAGCTAGGCCTCGCACACCTTATACTTAGTGCTAGCTTTGCATAGCCTTTAATAACAACAAATGATATGAAGACTTGTTCATCCATCTTGTATACTAGCATCACTTCGTAGTCTCTCCAAAATCAGATATAATAGAAGCACGAGCTAGGTGCGACAATACCGACTCCGCTCTTGTAATCCTTCTACCCCCTATACAGTTTCTTTACAGTAACAGCACACGTAAAAACAATATACACTTGATCCATATTAAACAGCGATAGTATATACCATATGTTATGAGACACATGGAGCCTTAAACCTAAACTTATAAAGAAGGAAAAGGTAATATCCATCTATTGAAAGAGAGAAAGAAAGGGGACGCGAGCTGCAAGGACCATGCGATGATTGCCACTAGCCAATACAACCGGTCCAGCTATATTTGTACCATTTGAGATGAGGTCAATAGCCATTTTCAACTGGCAAAAGCTTTGCGCGCTTCATATGATTTGGTCTCGACCATATTTTCTTCTTGGTGTACCGCACCCTGAGACCTTCTCACTGCTATGTATTATGCTTCGTACATACCTCAGTGCTAAGCTAGCGTTTCAGACATCTTACAATGGAAGGAGAATCTGACTATTGATTGAATGAGGTCATGAAATTCAGGGATGCCTGAATATTATTTACATCACATGGGGACCAACCGAAATTTTCCTAAGGCCGAAAATGACAAATAGTAAAATGATGGTTACCCGGTATATTTTTCGTTACAGCACATCACATGTCATTAGAACCCCCTTTCCTCCACAACACTTTGCATACCAGCCTGATATTCTGCACTCTCCCGGTCATAACTCACGACCATTAGGTAAAGCACATCCTAAAAATAGTTAGCTTTGCACACTCCATGAATAACTAGCAGGGAAAATTCATGTTCCAAAACTAACCTTTTGCAAGATTCTCTTCACAAGTCCAGGCTTTCTCTTTCTCCTAAGTCCCGTCTCCGGAGTAATGACTTCTCCTTCTCGGGATGCCTTTCTAATTCTTTTGTTCTGCTTTCTTTCTTCCTTCGCAGCTTTTCGCTCCGTTTTTCGCGCTTGTGGATTTACATGACCGCCAGTGATGAGGGAGATGAGTGACCCGCTACTAGCCGGGTGATTTGGGTCAGAGTAGCGGGAGAGAAATTGTGGTTTAGGCGTTGCGAGAGAGCTGGTTGGATTTTGCATTGCCTATTTTCGTTAGTTTAGAGTTTGTGGGGAAGCGAAAAAAAAACCTGGGGAAGCTGGCGGGATGAGTGAAATGAGGAAAGTGGAGAACTAACGTATTTGGCTTGGGCTCGACGATCGAAGTAATCGGTCGCGAACTTTCCACTGTCCTTGAATTTGTTACTTTTCTGGGAGTTTTCACTCCCCTCAGTATCGGCGATGCGATCCAATGCTGGAAAAATCAAGGGTGCTGCTTCTGGCATCTCGAGTTCTCCATATGTCGTCCCGCTTGATAGTTTAATGTTCTTCAATGTCTTTTTAAATCCCGTGGCTGTATCATCAAGGGATGAAGTGATAGCTTTGGTGATGTCAACAGACGCGTGGGTTTCCGATGATTCGGGCTTATATGTAAGTATCAAGCAATAAAGACCACGAGGCATGAAATACTCATTGTTCACTCTATCGAGGAAGGTATTTGTCCTGCAGAATACCCATCAGCTCGTATTGAAAACATTGAAATAGGAAGAACCAACCTTGATCTTGATTGTAGCTCCATAGCCACACCAACTGCAAATTGAGTAGCAATAGATACACCCATTGTGATTGGGCCGGGCACGAACCCTACAATTCCGGCCGCTGCATTTATGACTTGCAACCACGGAGAAGATTTGCTCGCATGGTAAAATGTTTTTAGGAAATCCAAGAAAGCAGCTTGATCGATCCCGCAATCTTCCAACACTGGCGCATATGCTCTGACGAAACCGCGTTTCTTATCCCTAGGCCTGCGTTGTGGGAGAATGACCGGACAAGGTAATTTCGGTTTCTCAGCACTATATGCTGGGGGTGGATGGTTCCGCACAAACACATCGATGAGCTCATTGGCATCTTGTGTAGACTCTTCAGAAGGTGTATCCGGGCCAGATTTATGTACCGCTTCGTCCAAAGCCCAAGCTTGCTCGTCTCCGTCCTCTGATTCTGTGTCTGAGGAGTCATCATGCTCGTATTCCTCTTCGAGTTCGAGTTTTTCTTTCTCATTTACTGGAACAGCTTGGCCTCTTACCATTCTCTCGGCATCTTCTGGGGATAGCTCAACATATTGAGGAGGGGCATCGTTGTATTGGTGATCGGATTGAGCAGCTGCTCGACTACTTTCGCCATTGGACGAAGCTTGTGGTAGGTTAGATGAGGACTTGTTACGATGATGATGAATTGTTTCTGATACAAGACCAACGCCTGAACCGATGAGTTTGACTATAATGCCCATGGTTGTAATGTAAGTTGTGTTAATGGGATACAAAAAAAGTACAGTATTGTTTGATAAGACGAAAATGCAAGACAACGACGATTTGAAAAATGTAATGATACTTGACCCAACTCTACCTCTTATTATATACTTACTATCTCACGCAATCTTGATATAATTCTCCAGCTTCAAGATGATTATCCATCAACGGAGCTGAGCGGTTACAAGTCTCAACATCTTGCAAACCTCATTTGGTTAAGATAGAGACGGAGCTTCAGCTTGATCCCACTAATGATAAAAATGTGGATATGGTCTGTGCGTTTTTGCCAATTGCACGGAAAATCCTGCGGCCGTAATCATTAAAGACAATGTTTTGCCTATTCGAGGCCACCAAACCGTAGGGCTATGCCATTGTGGGGCTTGCACAGGGTTGTTTTGACTCACCATGGACTGTCGACGACTCCTACAGATTGACTTCAATCAAGCATTGTGGTTGTCATGTTAAAATGCATATCAAGCTTCTTGGCAAAGCTTGATTGTCCAAAGTTAACATTTCAGACGACATGTCAAGCCAGTGATGATGTACTAAAGCCTTCGACTTTGAGGCCGATACGGTGTTATTCATGAATGTTTGCAACTTTGATTAAAAATGTGTGTTGATACCGGCGGGTCGATGCTATCAATTACAAACACACCGATAAGCATAGCCCTGCAAAAAATTCTCTGTGCTTTGCTAGTACGACATCCAATCATTGCGAGTGTAACACGGCTGAGGGTGAATCGATCAATATGGATGTATACTATACAGAAACATATCTCTGGTGTTAGTGAAGGGTCTGCAGCCTGTCTTCTTGAAACATACATCATGCAATTGCAGTACACACTCTCTCAGTTAGCAGGATATACCCAATTAGCGATGACAGAATCTCATGAGTATCCGAGTTGTCGTTCGAAGATAGGGGATATATTATTATCTCTGCAACAGAGATCCTAGCACCGCACTCAATCCTAGATCTCATTTCGAGTCTCTTTCGGTTTATTCTAGTTCTTTTTCCAACATAACATCGGCAGGGCCTCGGTTGTCTCTTTAGGGGCCAGCCATTGTACAAAAGTTCTAGAAATCAATAGATAGGGAGAGCACTCTGTACACAGGAACTAATGGTAAGCCTTGCTCTAGCTTGTCAAAAGCTTTAATATGGCTCTTCATGGTATTTTGATGGCTATTGCTTAAGGCTTAGGTATTCTAGATTCTCTGGTTCTCATTGTACAGCGAGATCTAAGCATGGGCTTGGAGCAGCAAACTCTGATTCCCTCGTTTGGATTCCGATCCTAGCTATTCTTATGTCTACTATTTACACTTCACTGCCAATCGTTTTTATGACCTATTTGAAGCGCACGGAACCTTATGCAACACCGTCGCGTCTAAAAGTGGACTTCGGTACTTTTTCCCACAAAAATCTGAGGATTTGATGTACTTGCTTATGCATAATCCCAATGGTTTGAAAGCGGAAGTGCTATTTCTTTGCCAAGATCTAAGAGAATCTTCCCTAGTTTGGAGGAAGAAATGACCCTGCCTTAGACTCGACTTATCATAAACGAGTGTTCTGGTTCGACACAATTGATGCACGAAGAAAGACGCATCAATGGACACGAAATATGGCTCCCTTGTGGGTGTCAAAAGATTTCAATCTCACCTTGCTAAATCGCTCTGCGATGGGTAAACTTCTTATTATTTTCAGCGCCCAGGTCGTTTCCTAAATACGACTGACAATGACGAATATCGGCGTATCTCAGACCCGACTCGTCAGATTAACAGAAGTCTCTGGGGAAGCTCATGCAATCTGCTCTTGCTCATATGAGAACTAAAGGTGCGAGTTCCGTGCAAATTCATGTCTTCGTTGTTCATACGAGAATAGTTGCGCATCTCGTAGTGGGTGTACAACTCTGTTTCTTAGCTTTCCTCTTCTCTGGTCGATATCATACTGCACATCTTTGAAGAACAACCACTATCCCCCTTTCAAAATCCATCTTCAGATTCTATTGCGGCATCAATGCTTGTTTTGGAGCCGCGAACTCGAGTTTCATTTCAAAGCCTAGGCATTTCTAGCGAGAAACCGATGCAGACGCGTACAGCAAAAGACACGTTTTTATTAAAGCAGTTTCCGGGCTCAAAAAACACCTCGATATCGGTCATCAAGCCCTTCAGGCATTGCGGATCAACAAAAGTCGAGAAGCAATCCACTTCAGTGGATGTCGAAAGTTCTTCTGGGAATGTTCCTCATTTCTCTTGTTCTTGTGTTGAGTAAATCAAGTTGCATCAATATCAGCTCTATTTCTCTACTTTGGCTTTACTGGTAATTAAAACGCTGACTACGCTGGGAATCTTGTTCTGGCATCGACACTACTTGCGACTTTTACCACTAGATGTAAAAATTCTTGGTAGCATATTACGTTTCGTGTACAGCAACGAGGAGCTACTGTGAATCAAGAGGAAGCACTCAAGAGCTTCAAATGAAGTAGAAATTTGGCAAATACAGGGCATTTCGAGTGTTGTGGAGTATTGGAGTTGTGGACGAAAGGAACGACAATGAAATCTTTCAAAGTGGAGACTAGATAGTTCCTCTCCCATTGAATAATCCCAAGAAGAGAAGCGGCCACTGATTATTGGTAATACTTCATCAATATTTTGTTTTAGTCAAAGCTACATTTGAAGGTACGACCGGGTAATAGCATAATCTTTACTGCACACCTCCGGTCCTACAAAAGAGGCTATGCACAGCATCAAGCCACCAACAATACATCCACGATTACGAACAAATTGAGGCATCTTCATTTAACTGTCTAGCGACATCTCTTCGCATATCCCAAGTTCCATCCTTCGAATGCTTTCAAATGTAACATGGTATAAGCGCCAAGATTTCTTTATGTCAATATCCTAGTTTTTACCGTGTAAAATGTTATGCGCCTTATTTTGTGCCTTTGATCCTGCATACATATAAAATACCCACAACACCACCATGCAAGTGCTTACCATCAGGCTGAGTTATATTTGTCATGTATTGACCCTCCAATCTATTAATCACAAACTTTATGTTTGTTCAATACAATATTTCTTAAGTGAACGATTCGAGCCCTTCAATCTTATGATTGAAATATCGTGTTCAAATGCAAATTAGACGTCGAGTGAATGAAGTTCCCAACTTATTAGGATTAGGATAGTTCCTTCCTTTCACTCAGAGTCTTATAGTTCTAGAACTTTTCGTCATTTCATCATACGCAATAACCATTTCTTCTATATAATGCATTGTTCTAATTCCCTCCGCAAACTTCCTCTCCCACATCCTAATGCGCTCATCCCAAGCCGCAGCGCCTCTCTCTCTTTCATAACCAGCACCGCCATCTGGCTCTTGCTGTTTACATTTTTCCGTCATGTTTATTGGCGAGACCCACACTCTGCATTCTTCGATAGCACACATGTCTATGAGAAAGACTATTCTGATCGACGTCAATCCTCTGGTTTATCATTTCTAGATGGTCTGGTCGAGAGCAATCAAACATCTTTTTTCAGTAATTCTACTTCAAATCTTTCCGGAGACTCAGATGGAGATGGCGATACAGAGGTTCCGGATATGTGTATAGCATACGTAACCATCAAGCGCGACATGCAGGATAGGAATGAAGGGAGACAATATATCGATGCAGCCCTAGGAACTATGATAGATGGATTAAGTGAGGAGGAAAGAAAGAGAGTGTGGATTTCTGTGTTATTTGCAGACATGGATCCAAGTGTTCATCCGTTATGGGAGGAAGAATGGTTGGGGAGAGTAGTAGATGATTATGGTGGATATGAAGTTGGAGGGGAGAGGAGAGAGTGGCTAGAGGAATTAATGAAGCAGAAGGAATGGCAGATTAAAGGAGTTTTGTAAGTTTTCTCTTCTTTGGAACTCAGAATGCCAAGCTAGTTAGCAGCTTCCAAGAACTAACAACACACTAGCGATTATGTATACGCGTTAAGCCGCTGCTACGATACCCACGCTCCTTATATAGCAATTATGGAGGACGACATTGTATTCGCTCATGACTGGTTTCAGCGCACTATTTCTGCTCTCAATAAAATCGAGTCTCTCTCTCAAAGTCCTGGAGATAAATTTTATAATTGGATATATTTAAGACTTTTCTACACAGAAACATTCCAATCGTGGAACGAAGAGGTAGATTTCTGGTATCGACATAGATATTTTCTACTGTTTTTTGCCGCTCCTCTCTTCACAATTACCGCTCTTATATTTATACGAAGCAAAATCGGCGAAAAAAGGAAAACAGGAGGTTGGTTGAATAACTGGACGATTTTTGTTATAGGAGTGGTGGTTGTACCGGCCTTTATTGCCCTTGGGTTTATGGTTGGGAAACACAATTTACCGTGGTGGGAGTTCAGAGGGAAAGACGTGGTGAAGATGAATAGTGGAGGATGTTGTACTCAGGCTATGGTTTTTCCGAGGGAGCAGGTGGAGGGATTGAGGATTTATTTGACGGGAAGGGGAAATGGCCAGACGGATTTGATGATTGAGGATTATGCGGAAAACGAGGGTATGGAAAGAGTGGCACTTGGGAAACAGGTCGTGCAAGGGGGGGGGGGGTTTGATGAGATATTCATGAGACTAATATTGTGTGTAGGCTCGAGAGGTGATAATCAAATCAATGCTATGAGTACTTGGGCATTCCATTTTGAGGAATACGACAAAGTTTCTATGTTTGGAAACTCGGTGTATGAAGAATCTTGATCTGGGTAGCTGGAAACTACCAGGCCAGAGACAGTCGGACAGTTGTTATTGGAGTTGACAAATACTGGAAAAGTATATTTTCACAGTTTCATATTTTCGGAATATGAAAACAAATCACTATTCTCGAAACTACGCTAGTAGGATATCAACTACGAATCTGTTACCTCCCTCTTTCTATTTCCAGCCTCTTGATCATCCATACATGCAACAACTATTCCACTGCATGCAGCTCTGGATCCTTCCCTTCAGGAGTTAATGCTACGTCTGCTCCATGTCTAGAGAGTGCTCTATCAGCCATTATCGCCTTTAGGCACCAGTATAACACGTGAGTGTTGGTAGCCGGGAAGCTTACTATCTGCGATCTTACTGCCTTTTAGCAGTAAGACTTTTGGGACTAAGAAAATTTCATGAATCTATTAAAAATCAGGGCACAAATATTGGAGAAGCGAAGAATAAGTTATTCGGAATACGATGAACTGTCAGGATTATATGGATTCTTGTTGCCTTTTGGCAGCAGCGGTTAGGTGTCGATGTGATAAATAGGGAAAATTAGAATATGGAACGAAAAAGAGAGAGAGAAGAGAAATAAGATTGAAAGAATTTAGTGGTTCGAAGCTAAAGAAGGGATACATAAGTTAGATAGCCTAATTTCGATGGTACTCGCCGATTCTTGGATTAAAACTCGAACAGTTCCTTGTTGCCTTATGACAGCAAACAGGGTTTCGAGATGCGATTGGTATTGATCCGAAGTTCTGATATTGTCGGGTCAGAGTCACTCGAATACTCGGTTCCCAGACTTGGTATTGAGATTTTCCTCTAATACTTTGGGTATTCCAATTGGGAGTTCTCGATAGAAGGAGAATTCGGCTTCATAATCGGAGGTGTAGAAAGTCGAAACAAGACGTGCCAAGCGGAGAACAACGTAGGCTGTTTGCGTGTTCATACGAAATTTAGGTATACGTGAAGGGGAACCTCCAGGCATTCCAATTATCACATTAAGATGGTATACCATCTGGTCTTCGGAAAATCGACAGTATCTAATTCTTGGATGAAAACCTATCTGAAGCCTCACGCAGATATAGTTTGGTAGATTGATTCGATAGTACATGCCTAGGGCATGCATATTCTATCAAATTGAGATAATCGGAATACGAGAAAATCAGGCAGATACTAGCAGGCAGTGGGGTTTCTCATAGATGCTGTGCCAGAAAGTCTCCACCCACCCGATTTTACCGAATCCCACTATTGAACTATTGCTGCCTAGCTTGATATTAATACCGGTGTACATACTTATCATCAACTTTGACGGCCTAGCTAGCAGAGCTTAAAGCTTACCTTAAATCAACGATTAATTTTGGAGCCACGACCAAAGTTCCTATGTACTTACTCGAAAATGAGCTATATTGATAGTCTCCTTGGAAAATATTGCATCGTTGCGTACGCAAGCGGTCGTGTCAGCTGAATGTGAGTATGAGGCAAAGTGCGTCTCTTGCCGGGGAGGGGCATCTGATGATACCCTACTCCAGGCACAAATTTGGAAAGTTCGAAATTGCTTGGTGGCTACGTACCATCGTCAAGCTGACGTCAGATGAATAGAACTGAAGCTCTATATAAACACACTCACAGATGAGAGACGAGTTTGTACTGCGACATAATATCTTCCCTTAATTCCAATTTCAGAGTCAAAGGTTCCAAGGACCCGTTAAGCTTGACAATGCCAGTAACCATCAAAGTCGCGAAGCATGATGCAATAGCATTCAAGCCAAACTGGCGCAATCCTCAACAGTATGGTTTCAAAACGAACGCAGCCCCGGTTCAAAACCCAGATAGGTCAATCTTGCGTGATTTACTCCAGGATTTGGCCCCGAAAAACCCAAAGGCCCCAAGAAATTCAAAATCCAACAGCACTATAATACAATCGACACTTACCGAAGAGATCGCGAGTAAGATTCTCCCATCTGGTAATGGTTTAGTGCATACCTGTCTCGAGGCGTATAATCACCATCGTCATCTTGTCCTTCGTCCTGATGATATTTGGATCGCTATTGTGACTCAATTCTCATTTTATATGAATAAGCATTCTGAGGAACTGCGTTCATTCTTTGTTGGACATGAAGGAAAAAAGGAGTTAGTCGTTAAAAATGATAAGTTTGATTTCACGGTTTTCACTAACAATATGGCCGACATGATCCAGGTATGTGTAATTTTACTATGTTCTTATATCAAATCACATGCCATGTTAGCTTACACTTCATTGCTTTGTGTTTAGGACAATGTCGTGGATAAAAGCTTCCAGTCATGGATTTTACCGGCATTTTCGACCACGACGCGTATCGACACCATCGTATGTAGCTCAGTGATGATGAGTACCATGAAAAAGTACTTCAATTACAGGTACGTCACGGCACTGTCCAGAACCTTTTATACTATGAGGCACCATAATATATATTAACCTGTTAGGTTTCATCTTATGTGTGGTATACCTACAGTCACATTACTCGGAGAGGTATCAGACTGGGAAGAAATTCTTCGCCGGCTGGATAAGCTTGAATCCTTTGGGCCAGCCCACCAAGAATTGATACACTGGAAGGAGATGCTTACTCCGGTAATCCAAAATATGATACTAACCTTCGAAAATCCTGGAGCCATAGCCCAAGTTGACTTCTGGTCAAAAATTGCTCATATTTTGAGATTAAGTGGCGGATCAAGGTTATCCGGGTGGCTTACAGTTTTCTGTGTCTTTAATGAAGACGGAGACTGGCAAGGAAGAGACAGGAGATCAGGACAGAACACCGGTTCAATTTGGGAGCCTTCTCAATATCCATTTATCGAAATTAAGGATATACCTACTGGAAAGTGTGAGGTTAAAGTTCGGATCAGTGGAAGGATGGAAGTCGATGCTGTGATTGTGGCCGGCCTGGTAGGCGCTTCACTCTCTTCTCAGAACAGGGATGATGACATTTTTGACACGGTGCAACCGTACCCTGCATGGAGCATCTTCGCGCTGAACGATGATATGTAAGCCGATGTTAGAATCATTCAGGATGATAAGGGCTTCCTACTTTTGGTATTGTTTGCCAAATGGGTTGGATTGTTGTTCAGTAGAGCTATTGGAGAGTCACCAAGGCCGTAACATAGAGGGACATGTGGTATCAAAGTAATCTTGGTGTAAAATACCTGTTGTATCACAATACTAAGCTAGTGTCATTCTCCACAAGACAACGAAGTTTCCAAATCTTGAGCCCGCTAAGAATAGAAAAGGGGTTTGAAAAACATACTTTTCTACATTAAATCAAAGTTAAATCTCATGAATTTTAAGACATTCCGTATCCCATAGAGCTCAAATCAATATCATTATAAGCAATGAGAAGAAATAATGATTGGCCGCTTTAATGTTGAATTATCGTCGAGGTGTACGATTTTTTATTTCTTGTTTTTCTCCAAGTCTTGACCACTTATTAGGTCCCCTTCTCGGCGCTTCCAATTTTTTGCTGTGTCACTTTTGCGGCTTGTGGAAGGATCGAAGGATTAAGAACACCCAAATCAGATCTGCAACATAAATTCAGGAGTGTAAGAAAGTCACGAGTTTCAGTGGTGGTTGGTTAATTGGGGGCGCGAACTTATTGATCCGAAGTTGCTCCGAATAAAGTCTCAATTTGGACGACTTCCCTTCGACTTTCTAAGCAGCTTAAGCTATTTTCGGTCTTGTACAACTGTGCGATACTTTCTGGATACTCTCTGATAGATGTTTTGATGGTGAAAATTATTGGTCTCACGACAGAATACTATGCTTCCATCACCATGATACTCAGCAGAACCAGGCATGCTGCCACATTAGCAAGAGTGCACTCTTGCTAATGCCCTAGATGGGCCTGTTTATTTCTCTATCTGCGGTCTCAAGTCTTACTATTTCTTGTTCAGGTACTTGTGGAACGCTTTGAGCTAAAGCTTCTCGTCGTGTTCTGAGCTGTAGCTGATGATGGATGATTGGCTCAACGATAACGTCCCTTCTTTCCTACAAGAAGGGGGACTGCAGTGGTAATGAGATGTCTAACTTGAAACAGCAGAGAATACAGATGAGAAAACGATCTGACGATATCACGAAACGAGTTGTATAACAAAAGTGGTTGCGACGACTACATAGAAGAGGTGATCTCTGTTTCTCGATATATGCAACCTTCTTTATAATCGCCTGTTACCTATCGTCAAACACATACCGGTATCCACTTTCTACCTATATCACATTCAATTGACTGTCATGATTTGGTTGTCATTCTTTCTTCTTCACACCCCTTGGTATGAATTCAACCATCAACCATGCCATCGGCACCTAAGTATGTCAAACCAGCTTGAAAGCATGCTGTTACGTGCCACATATCTCATGGACACTTCCAAACTTGCAGCAAAAGCTGCGTTAGATAATTGACACTACGCAGATTCGGGTTTTTGTCCAGTTGTAAATGTTCTTTCTTTGTATTATATGCGGACATTGTGGGTTTATTGCTTGGATCTGTATCATATTGTCGTATTGGAGTGACGAAAGAGGTAGGCTCCGGGATGGAAACAAGGAAGGAGGGGAACAATGTGACTGACTGGGTATCAAGAATGGCATAGAACGAGCCAACAGTGAATCAAATCAAACTCTTTGGGTGATAAGAAAGAACAGAGGAACAACGGCGTAATAAACCAAAATAAGAGAGAACGTGAGGTATGATTCGTTCATACAGATCATCACTTGGAGAGCTAACTTGGAGTGTAGAATTGAATGATATTGACATGAAATAAAGAACAATTCCCGAGGGGTAATAAAGCAAAAATTCATAAAGGCAGAGAAATTCTCAGTGCTCTTCTCTATAGTACGCCAATAGTAATTTCAAATCAACTCCCGCGTGATTTCGCGAAATTCGCTTCAAGTATCGCGTAGCCGTAGCATTTTTGTTTACTCGCACAAATAAATATAAAGCTGCTTGGAATATCTTCAAGTTCTCAAACATCGACACCTTCACAAACTTATTCAACAGAGAGTCAGGAGGTGCGTTTGAGCCTCCACAACCTCCCAAGCTGTACGGAATAAAGGATTTTCTTTATCTTACTCTTCTCAAGCCTTTACACATACGACAAAATCCTCCGTATTACCAAATATTCGATCTATATCTTCTCTCACCATGGCGACCCCAACACTCTACACCGGCAAGTCAATTACGGATGCCTTAGCTACGGAACTTCTTGTTCTTGTCTGCGAATCTCTTTCCCACGAGGACTTGGACAATTTTCGATTGGCGAACAAAGTTTGTGCTGAGGTCGCGTCTAAAAATCTCGTTCAAGATTTGCATGTCATGTTCACAGAGAAAAGTTTCAGTAACTTGTTGAATATATCAAAGCAACCAAATCTTTCGAAGCATGTCAGAAGCATATTGTATGAGCCACGTACCTTGCGAGATTTTTGTGAGACCGAATATCACCGTTACGTATATAAAAAGCCGGGTCTTCTGCATCCCCTCGACGAAGAAGACCTGGACAAGGGGTATAAGCTGTACAACCAAATTCGCCAACATCAAGTATACCTAACTACGTCAAATTACGATATCGTTGTCTTCGCACAAGCCTTCCTAAAATTCTCAAACCTCAACAAGATCGTCGTGGATGACGCTGGATTTCCATCTGATCAAGTCATAGACTCTTACAACTGCAAGGCATATCTTTGCAAGGAGATGTTCAGCTCTGGATCGAGCCATAGCTATAATGACTACAAACCCGGGATGTTACATGGGCTACTTGTTGCTGCTAGCCTTGCTGGCATAAAACTGACGACTTTCAGAGTCACAGCTCTACCTTTAGCATTCTTCAGCCCGATGCCAATGAGCAGTAACGATGTGGCTCTTTTAGTGTTGCAGGATGTTCAGCATATCGACATTACTATCAACGTCAGCGATGCAGAATGGCAAGTCCGCATCAATGTATTTGTTCCTCGCCTTGCCCAATTCTTGTCTCTCGTCTCTAATCTCGAGAGTCTTCGTATCGACTTGGGGGAACCTCAAACAAGATCAATGTTGCCAATCCCTTTGGGTGCGGTAATTGGAAGCACCGATAGTTTCCCAAAGTTACGCATTCTTGACCTTCGTCATTTCTCGTGCACCAAAGTCTTTTTCTCAGAGTTTCTTCAAAAGCATGCGGGTACACTAGAACATTTGTCACTTGATACAATGACGATGAAAGACACCGGTTTTGGTTGGGGCAATGTTTTCAATACACTTGAAAGTGGTTTGAGGCTCAAGTCTTGTTGTTTCACTGGTCATTGGCATGAGGGCGGAGATGATGACGAAGGCACGGCTTGCCCAATAAAGCTTTCTGCATCATATACTGGAACTTTGTCAAGTTCTCTGGGCGAAGTACTACAGCACCGTGTCGTCAAGAAGTGTATGCCGGAGGGAGGCGTATGTATAACCATGGACGAGATTTGGGAGGTCGCCGCGAGAGAGTCAGAAGATAGGGGATATGAAACTTATAGTGATTATAGTGCTGAGGATAGCGATAGCGATGATTATGGTTTTTATAATTACGAGGATCTTTTAGAACTCGATGGTTTTGGCCACTATATTGACGATGACGATGATGAAGAAGATGAAGATGACGATGAGGATAGCGATGAAGAAGACGATGAGATGAGGATAGTATCGATTGAGAAGGCTCATTTTGATAATTCCTGTAACGGCATGTAAAATATGGCGCTGGACATACACAAACAATGGTTCGCATGGAGGATGCTAATGATCCAGAATCATTTCCTGTCTCTTCAACATAACAAATTGTACGTTTCCTAGTTATTTGACAATACCATGACGATATCGGGAGTTGGCTTGCACCGAAGTAGATGACTATCATTGGCTCTCTATCATAGTCCAAGATTAATATGCTCAATAATCAATCAATGAATAATACGAAGTCATGTTTGCTCTACTATGGTGAAACTTCATGTGTATTTGATTATGTGAACCATTTTTACGAACATGCAATGTGTTATTTCCATCATTTTTCATATCAAGGTGAGCCAGTGTTTCTAATAGTCCGGACTACAGTCCATTAATATTTGTAGATTCTAATTTTGAAATTCTGGAGACGGTGTTGTCAATTTCATAAATGAAACTACTTTCCACATCTGAAAGAACTGAAGCATTCTAAGATTTTCAATTACTAGACTGTAGTCCACACTATCAGACACCCCGAGCTCCTCAGCACACAACAGAGTATCAAGTACTCACCCCCAAATTTCTCCTCATCTCCCCTCACCAACCTCATTTTCTAATCCCCCGTCAACTATTCATCCACTTCATACACTTCTCGCACATACCTACTACATAGTAATCTTACATTCTAAACCATAACACTTCCATACCGCCCATTATTCTCTAGATCGAAGCACTCTCTTCTCCGCAGATCTCCATAGAATAGATTAAGTATCAAGATTCGCACTACAAGGTTTCTTACTACACCAACTTTCATACATTCGCTTGATTTCATATACTAATTATTACTCAACATCTCAGCGCTACTCCTCCATCTATCATACAGGAACTTTGCACTTGTCTTAGTTCGTTCCTATTCAACTCCTCGTTTCTCCGTTAGTGTATCTCCTACCTTCTTTTTTATTCATCCCTCTTCTTTTCTATAGATCCTCTTATATACTTACTCATCCACTCCCTCCCATCTCCAACCATCCCTCAATTTTCAAACCCGCTTCTCACATGTACCCGGCTTACCGACTGTATATTTTTCTCTAAAAGCCATACATACTACTCATCTACATCTACATCTACATACATATCTCCCCAACCATCCTTCAATCTCCAATCTATTCTTCAAAATTCAAAATTCAGAATTCAAACACCAAATTTCTCATATATATATCCCTTTCTCCAAACCTCAAACTTCAAACCTCAAACTTCCATACTCCTCCCTTCAAACTTAAACCCCCATCTCTTCCCAGCCCAGCCAAGCCGAACCAGCTACTTTCAAGTTTCGCCAACATCATACCATCCTTACCCTCTAATTCTTTACTATCCCTCTATCACTCTATCCCCCCAAAACCCCTACTCCCCAACCTCATCAAAACCCAAAAATACCATTCCACATTCCGTACTCCACATCCCTTCTTCAAAAGTTCAAATATCCGAGATCCTCTCTCACATTACTTTATTTCCTTTACATCCCTCTAATCCCTCTAATCCCTCTACTTCCCTGCCTATTACAATGTACTCCATGGATATCCCCTCTAAAGTTACACCATCTTAGCTTAGCTACTTAGCGAACAAGGATACGAGAGAAATGAAATAGGAGATAAATGAAATACCTATTCACCTACCTATTCACCTACCTATCCACCTACCTACCCACCTATCCAATACCAAAACGATATAAAAAAGAACATTCCCATATATACACAAACATATACAGACTATCAAAAACCAAAAACCAAAAACCAAAAATCCGATATCCAATGCAATGCAATCCAAACTCATATCATACCAAGAAAGAAAACACAGTACCGGATAAATAGATAAATACCCAGCCAAGAATGAGATATCCGCGCAGTATATTTCGAATTAGCTATCTAGTAATTATTCATATCTGCAGAAAGCGGTTGGATGGATGAACGTGGTATATAGTATAGTATATATAGTATAAAGGATGGGTATCATAGATATAATAATTTCGAATGCTCGGTTGAAAAACTGAACTGGGAGGGACTTAGAATACAACACAACACAACACAGCACAGCACAATGCAATATAACGGCCATGAAACAAAGACAAAGTATCCGCCCAAGTAAACAACTGCATGATCTGATCGCCAAAGCCAATATGCAGAGTCCAAGTATCCATACCAGAGACAATTCCATCCGCATTAAAGTTAGTGCATAACTGCATCAAAAAGCTTCTACTCATTATCCATTCCCATTAAGAACCTTCTCTCATCCCCCATTTCCCAACTTCATCACGAACCCCCCTTATTCTCATCATGTCCCTCAGGTACATAATTCGTTTCGCCCAACAAACCCCCCTGCTGACTCGTCATCGCCGTCTGCGTCCCGGGCTGCGGTTGCGTCGCGATACTTGGACCAGAGGGAGCAGGCGGCGCTACATTCTTACTACTCGCGGCGTGTAATCTCTGATCTAGGGCTTTGAGAGCTAAGGCTCTTCTTCTTTCTGCTTCTGCTCTTGCGCCGCCGGGGGCAGTTCTTTGTGGAATATATGAGGATTCACCTCTGCTGGCTGAAACATCTGCTGCGGAGAAGGGAGTGCAGATTTTGAGGGCGACGAGAGTATTGAAGATTGTGTCTGCGAGGGAAGCGATGAGGGGTTTGAGGGGACCGGGGAAGAATTCTGCGAAGGCGAAGGTTTCGGATGCGTCGCCGCGGAGAGTGGGGGATTGGTTTGAGTCGAGGTCGGGGAAGGCGGATTTGTAGAAACGGAGGTAGGTGTAGGAGGCGAGGAAAGCGTAGGAGACGAGGAAGAGGGAGGAGATGCCGAGAAGTTGGATGGCGCAGAGGGTGAGGATGGTGAGGAGATGGAGGGCGGGGAAGCGGGGGACGCGGAGAGAGAGGATGCCTTTGAAGAGGGTGACGGTGTGGGTTGGTACGAGTTGAGAGAAGGCGATTAGGAAGGAGATTTGGAGAGGAATGGTTCCGTTTATTGAGCTAAGACTTTTGGTGAGGTGTTAGTTGATTGAAGGGATAGATAGATGGACGGATGCGATTTCAAAGAGAAGAGATGTAAAATTTGAATAACTCACGTCCAGCTCATATCACCCGTAATAGCAAAGAAAAAAACCAAAGTCCCAAATGTCAAAAGATTAGGAATGAGTGTTGCGACTACAATGAACTTTGCGAATTCCCTCGATGTCCATGCTCGTTCCAGATATCTTCCTCCATAAAACAAAGTCACTCCAGCGATCCCCAGCGTAAACACATTATTTTCCACCAATGTCGTTGTCAAAAACGTCCAGGGATATACAAAGGATAACTGAGGTACGAGCGATAGGTATGGAACTACTACGTGAAGCTCTGCGGCGGTTTCCTTATTCCATTGTTTGTATCGAATTGCGGCACTCAGAATGGATTCAGATAGTAATGCGATGAGTAGTATCCTCGTTACTGGAGGAATATTTAATCTTGGTGGCATATTTATGAATATATATGAATACCGTAGAAGTAATGTCAGACCCTTCCTCCTTGATAAGTAGGTAGGTAGGTAGGTATGGGAATCTGCAGTTTCGAAAGTTGATGTACGATATATTAGGTATATCTTCAATAAAATAAAGCTTTGGTGATTTTCATCAAGCTTTCCCTTAATAAAAATAAAGTGTCATCAAATCCAATAAGGGTAGGATTCTAAGCACAGACCATTTCAATTGTTTCGGCCTTGTAAACTCAAGATATCAAGCCTCAAACATAAGGCTGAAGCAAGAGAGAATAAGATCCGGCATGTTTTGAAAAATTGTAAGCCACGTGAAGGGTGTGAGGCTGTGGAGATGTACTAAGCCCCATTTGTAACTAGTTCCAACTTACTCCGTCGATTCCTGGCCAGAAACATGCCGGGTAGAAATTCCGAAAATGTGGGAGAAGTACGATTGGCAGAAGTTCATCCAGATTGTCGATATTTTTAAATTATTTATGCGTGTGATGGATATGGATGCAGGTTGTCAACCAACACTTTTGATGAGAAGAGGGACGAGAGGCGGTACCGGAAAATGCAATGAGTAAAGAAAGAATCGTGAATCGTATATGCGCAAGTAAGAAGATGTATGGTACGGTATGGTATGGTATGGTATGGTGCCTAGGTGATACAGTTGGAAGTTCCACGTACCCGAATTAACCCACATACTAGGGATACCTTACCTACCTATGTACCTATCGATAATGTGAATAGATTCGCGGTGTAGTATTTGTGTCACGGTAGAAAGGATGTTATGTTTGGAACCCCAGGGCAGGGGATACATTTGAACTACTGCTGTGCATCATCATCACGCCTAGGCATCAGTATTTGGATTTAATAAAAAACTTATTCATATTCTAGCGAGTCGTTCATCAATTATCTTCTGATGCTAACTATTTAGTTTGTTTCGCACTTTTGTCCCTTATTCTTAGTCGATAAAGAAAGATGGAGAGAAAAGCGTTGATCTTGGAGGTAAGTTACATATCTGGTATGTAGGTTGTGATCCCCGAGACCAGCGTAAAGTCGTGCGTGTAGTAATACTGTACCTAGGTAGGTAGTAGATAGTATCTCGTTACAAGTCTTCATCACTAGAGAATTTAATCATCTGAATTGTCATTCATTGTAAAGAATTAATATACTCCGTAGAGATAGGAATGAATCTTACTCGGGGATGAGACGTTGATCAACAACGGGAACAGGAACAAACTGTTGTCGTATTTCCATGGATCTTTCATCCGAGCTCTCTCTTTTTCCTTTTGTTGGAGATATTCCAAACTTGTACTTTACCTTACGTGGTAGCATTTCTTCTTTAGAAACTAAAAATAATACTATATAATAGTGGGATAATGTATATTTATTATTGACAGGCATTTCTCTTGTCACACACACACATCATAGTATCTATCTAACTTTCAAACAAACCGACCATCGCCACCACCCCATTCCATTCCATCCCACCATCTTTATTGAAGGGCAAGCAAGCAAGTAAGCAAGCAAGCATTACATATCGTACGCCGTTGTACGTACTCGGTACCTAGTAAAAGTAGTACACCCTACTAGGTACTCGAATCCAGCTCGCCTATCACTTAATGCATTCTTAAATGTACGGAAGCATCTTCAGCCAATATCTTAAGCCTTTAATGGTCTAGAAGAAAGTTCAGAAAAAGACTCCATTTATTTAGTTCTAGCCAAGATCTCCATTCTTTAGTATGTACTATGTAACTATGTAACCACCAATTTTGACTCGAGGAAATTCCCGTTACTTAACCAGATAGTCAGTCAAAGAGTTTTGGAAAGTTAGTGAGAAAGCCAAGTATACTATACTATACTATACTATACTATACTAATACTACCTAGGTAAATTCAGTCAGGACTTTGACACCAAATCCGTCATTTTCAAGATTCAGATTTTTCTCAAATTCGAATTGTCGTATCGTATCGTATATATTAATACATAATCAGTATCAACCAACCAATCAATACTCATGATAACCAATCTCGTTGTCGGTTTTATCATTTCGTTTCATCTCTTCATATCATCATACAATCAACAAAGATTCGGAAAATAAATAACAAAGAAGGCATCAAAGAAAGGTATCAAGGGAATGGAAAATTGGAATGGAAATGAAAATGGAAATGGGAATCTCCCGTCAGTTTCATGTATGAACATCTAAATGAAGGGGATCTTTTTTCCCTCCTCTTTTCTCCATTATTTATTAATCATCCTATCATTCTTAAGCGGTTTGTGGACTCAAGTCATAGATAGATAAATAGATAGATAGACCTTTCACATACTACTTACTGTACATGCATCTCGATTTTCGATAGGGCAGACGATCACACTTCCAATTGTAAATTTTGGATCCCTTGTCATTTGTTTATTCGACTTGGCTTCTTCTTCTTCTCTGTATTGTACTGTACCGGTCTCTTCTAAGTTCTTTCGTTTCTTTTGAATCCCCGTGTCCGTCCGTCTGACCCCTTGTAGGTTTATTATAGTAAGGTGGTAGGTGGGTGGGTGAGTGGTACATGATCTCCAGATTGATAGGATGCTTCTTGACAAGTCTTGGATTAGATCAATGATAAAGTATTGTACAGTAGTATCTATGGTATAGTAGTACAGTACTGTATAGATTGGATTCCCGAGTAGATTGTGATTTGTGATGCAGATGTGGACATGGATGTGAATGTGAATGTGAATGTGGATGAAGTAAAGTATAAATGTTCCTTGACTACCATGCCATGCCATGACTTTCATTGCTGGTTTTGTGAGGGGGGCTGCTTGTCATGCGCATACCTTACTACCTGTAACCTGAGGTACCAGGTATTTCTAAACATAATCCATGCCACCGCTTCCATTGATCTCAAACCTCTCTTTACCTTTGTGATGAACATGCCGCAATGGTAGAAGCACAAGTAGAAGCACAAGTAGAAGCACGAGCAACAAACAGATGAGAATCACATCTTTAATAATAATAAATAATATTTTCTAGACGAGACATTCAATTCAATTTATTCATATGTTCATATATTATATATTATATATCCATCTGAGTATACCAAGCATATACATATGTATTTCTTCTCTTCCCTCTATATCTTCATCACCACTTCTTACCTCAGTCAATCGATCAATCGATCAATCATTCAAATAGAATTCGTGATCGCTTTGGATCCCAGAGTCACAATACCTGGTACCTCCACTACCCTACCTAGGTACTCACCTCATACAATTTCATCTTTTCGACACCGAGGAAAAGAAATACCTACTCGGTACTAGTTAGTGCTCAATGTGGATTAGTCTACTTTAATAAGATCGTCCCTGTTGCACTTTCATACCCTTTTTTTACTTTTATCCAATGATTCCTCCTCCCCTGCTTGAATTCTTTTGGATCTCTACCCACTTCCCAACCAATCATCTCTCGTCTCTGGGTTTTTTAATATCGTCCTTAGCTTCTAGCTACAAGCCGGCAAGTTGCAACGAACAAGTCTCTTTTCCATCCATTCCTCAATCTCGAATTCAACACAGCCCGCAAAAAAAAAACATAACTACAACAACATAAAGTCCATTTTACATACATCGACAACATCACCACCACCATCTCAACAATTGAAATTCACGGTCCTTACAAGATACCATCCAGCGCGCAAATCATCATACATTTCAACCCCACGATACCACAGCATTCGATTCGATCCCATTCAATTCAATACCCTAAATACGATAGAGATACCCCATACCTCAAATTTCGCTTTTTCCACTGTACTGTACTTGAATTCAATATACATCAACCTTTGAAGCTACACAATCACGAATCAGACATCTTTTTGATCATCACCTTATCAAATCGAAGAAATATTTATACATGAACCAAAATAACAACAACAACAACAACATCAACAACGTCTGGCCTTCCTCGAAGACGAACGAAATAGCAATGACGAAGGAAACTTTAACCTCGGACAAGGTGAACTATATCATTTGGAAGTACGTGTTTTCCTCGTGATCCATTCATTCGGGTTTTCTCTCTCTTTCACACACATATAACATACATATACATACACACATTCTCTCTCTCTCTCTCTCTTAATCCGGGTACGGAGTGGTTTTGAGATTACATTTCGCTAACAGCAATTTATTGTACTTTGTATTATAGATATTTAATAGAATCAGGTATGTACAAGTACATTGAAGAAGAGAAAAGATAAGGAAAGGAAAGGAAAGGAAAGGAAAGGGAAAGAAGGATGAGGATGAAGATGAAGATGATATATTCAAAATCCTCATTCAATCTTTTCCTAATTATCTTGGGTTCTTGAAGCCTGAGGTAACCAAAAGATGGTAGTTGGGGGAATTATTGTATGAAGAATCATTGAACTGATCAAAATTCTTTCGTCTCTATTGCAGGTTACGAAGGAGCGGCTCGTCACCTTTCAAAAGAGTGGGACGTTCAACAACCAGATTTATTACCATTTGCGCCCCATGTCGGAAAGCATGCACTAGTCTCCGTTCTAAACAAAGGTCTTCTTTATGATGCATATAACAGAGAAGCATCAAGGGTATGTTCAAATCGTTTACGTTTTCTATTTTTATTTGATATAATTTTTTATGCCATTACACATGATTCCTTTTTTGGTTTTGGTGACTTTGATTTATATCTTTTATTTGACAAAATACACTTCTATTCATACCTCTTCACTCACACTTCACTCACACTTCACTCGATAAAGTTTTACACTTCATTCCACACTCCACTTCACTTCATACTTCATCTTCCTTTCATGCATCTGTTCTCTCAACATCGTTTACTATTTAATTGGTTGGATATATATCAACTGAAGAAACTCTTTTCAATTAACACCCTTCTTTTAGGCATTCCGTCAACATCAAGGACGCTCTCAAGATGTTTCAGATTCAGAAATACCCATGGGTGTTTTTGGTCCATTGGAAATAGCAAACAGAACTATTCCCATCATCACTTCACCTCAAGAACCCCTCAACAACAATGAGGATCTAGAAATTGCTCGAAAGCATCAACTAGAAGAAGAATCAAATTCAAATTCAAATGGTCCACCAGGAAAGAAACCACGACTTACCAATGGTTATGAAAATGGTATTTCAAATGGAACCACGAACGGAAATGGAAGCTCGAATTACTACGATTCGGCTTCAACGCCCATGGAAATTGATGTTGATCAAAATGGTGATGGTCACGCTTATCCATCACCAGAGCAACTACCATCACCAGTCACTGCCACCATTGGACCAGAAAGGGGTACTCAGTCCGAGAAAGTTACAAATCTTAAAACGGAAACGTTGTACCTAGACTTATTGGATGACAATGTATCAAAATCGACCATATTATATCGTTGCGAATGGAATCCAAAACTACCAAACCTCTTAGCTGCGGGGGGTACTGATTCATTAGCTCGAATGTGGGATCTATCAAGTACGGTCGCCGATCATATCAATGGAACTAATAACCCTAATGCTTCAGGCATGAATACGAATGGGATTGTTCCACCGTGTATTCCTCTTCTCCAACCTCTCGCGCCTCAACCGACAATGGTCAATGAAGTTACCTGGTCTTCGGATGGAAACCATATTCTTGTTTCGAGCGAGGAACCTGATGGAACCGCAACTGTTACTGTTTGGACTGCTAAGGGTCAACTATTGCACACCTCTAGTCCAATGGAAGGTCCAGTCGTTTCTTTGAAGTGGAACTTCTCGAATACATTATTTTTGACAGTTTCTCCAATCACACTTAAAGGGCTTTCTACACCAGCATCAACCTTGACGGTCACCTCGATGGCCGACTTTACAACAATACAACATACGATACCATCGATGCCAATTTTCGAATCTCCGCTTGAAGGTCTATGGATGAGTGATGAAGATTTCATGGCTTACGGAAATGAATTTCTACAGATATTTCGATTCGCGGATGGAAAGATCAAATATTTGACGAAATATGAGCATCGTGACGATCATCGTGTAACGCATGCTACTTTCGACAGGGAATCAAAGTTACTTGCTACTGGTAGTCAAAGTGGTATGATTGATGTAGGTACTTTCACTGTTAATCTTGTTCATTACTAATATTCTTAGATATGGGATGAGAAAGGTCGTTCTCGAACATTCAATGCTCATACCGGACCAATTACTTCACTTGAATGGCAACCATTACCTCCATCTGATTCGGAGAATGAAAGCAGTGAAAGCAATGAAAGATTGTTGGCTTCATCTAGTGAAGATGGCGCTGTTAGCATTTGGAATGCCAAATCTTTGGAGCCAAAGCAAAAATGTTCAATGACAATTGACTCGACTAGTGTTTTCAAAGTTAAATTCACTCCAGATGGCGCATTCATTGCTGGTGCGACTAGTGATCGAGTTTTCATTTGGAAAGTCGACGATGCTTACTTTCCTCGAGCAACTTGGAATAGACCACCTGGAAATGGCTGGCAAACACCACAATCAACTGAGTCAAATGGAGAAGATGAACATGCTTTGAGTTGGGATGCACATGGTCAAAAATTGGCTTACGGTTGCAATAGTGTGGTATGTATCTTGTGTATTATTGTTCGAATGAATACTAATGGTTTGTATAGTTGGCAATCATCAATTTCAAACGTTGATCTTGGAATTACCTGACGGTATAATACAAGAAAATGAAAAGCGTTGACTTTTAACATAATCATCTGTCACTTTGAAGGCAACAGGAGATGATACGAAGAGACACCGAGTGAAATTCCTCATTATTCAGCATGATGGAGTAGGCAAGAAGTGTTTCTTTCCGTCACAAAAGAGGTATTGAAATGATCATGAATAGATCATACATCCCATCGTATCTACTATAGTAGAGAATCGTCAAAGAAAATACGAAGTTGCGGAGAATTAACATTGGAACGGAGTCTAGAGCTGCAAAAAGATAAGATAAAAGACAAAGCAGCATTTAGTACTGACGATTGCGGCACAAAGAAATCCATTCCTCGTGGGTGGACCGTATTGGATGTATGAGAGGGGAAGACACGATTGATGATTTTATATGTGTATCATAGAAATGTTAGAGAATTGGGTGTTGGGCGTATTGAACATTGAAAGAATTGGGAGTTTGGGATGATAGGATTGGATAGTATGTCTTTAGGGGATTGGGATGGCATGGGATTGGATTGGAGTGGAGATCAAAATTGGGGTGGTGAAAGTGCTTCTGCTTATGTGTAGATAATAATTCATGGATGGGAGAGTGAGGTGAAGGATGAGAGAGAGGGTGAGAGGAAGTGGAGTTGAAAATGAAGAAGAGGGCGGTGGATTGTATAGCGATTGGTTATGAGGTGACCTGCGGAGATGTAGGAGGAGAGAATGTGTGATGAGGAGAGAAGAGGAGAAGGAAAGAGAAGAGGGGAAAGGATTGGGGATGGAGAGAAATCACTCGAAATCAAAATCAAGAATCAAAAATGAAGAATCAAAAATGATATAGCATGTCTGAAATGTGTCTTGAGACTCGAGAGTAAGAATTTATTGTTTGTTATTTGTAATGCTGGGGGGTGAGTAGGGTGATTGTGATGATTGCGAAGGTATGATTGTAGTGTTAGGTAGGTACCTATGTTCTTGATAGTAGAGTGAGGGTAAGATAATCTATCTAATGATGTGTTGTATCGTGTTGCTGTAGGGATGAGAGAATAATATTGGAGTATCTAGTAAGTTTTAGTGGGTGAGTGGGTGGTGAGCATTGGCATTAGCGTGTTTGGGGGTAAGGGGAGATATGAATATGATTAGATGATCGATGATTACCTAGATAGACGATGAATGAATGAAATGAGAAGGGGATTTTTCGAATATCAAAGTACAAGTAATAAACAAATGTCAAATACTGTAACGCGAAACGCGAAAGTGTTAAGGTGGATGGATAGATGGATAGATGGATAGATGGAACTAAATTGTGGATCTGGGTATTTATTTAGTGATCTATTGATCTCATTATTTGGTGATGTGATGGATAATGATGAATGAGCATAGATACATGGGGTGCGACTGTGCCGCCGGAAGCGCGATGGATTTGGATAGTATGGTATGGTATGGTATGGTATGAACGGTATGGTATGGGTCTGTCACACACATATAATGATGAGTGATATACACTAGTGAATGGCATGGTACGGTGATGAAGTGAAGTGATGGGATGTGATGCAGTGGGTGGTGCTTCATATGATTACGGAGTATATGAGTTTATTCTTGGCGAGGTTATTGGGGTATATATATAGATAGTATGGTCAAGTATCGCAAGGTGAAAAGATAGGTAAATGGACCTCAGCCCAGACAGGAGAAGCTTTTCTCTTTGGGTTTCTCTTTAGGTTTGCGATTGATCCGATATATATGATCTGATCCATGGGAATGGGAATTGAAATAGTTTAGTGTTATATTGTTTTATTTCATTCTATTTCATTTGTGGGAGAAGGGAATAAAGGAAGGGGTTAAGAATGAAATCGAAATCGAAATCGAAGTACCTAATCAACTAAATACAAGCAAGCTACAAGCAAGCCGAGGTGTGATTAACGAACGGTCCGTCTTGGGATGGACTTGGCTAGGCGAGGTAGACAATGTAGACAAATTGGAGAAGAGATGTTGGAACTTGGTTTTGGTTTTTGGTAAGGCTAGGGTGAAGAGTGGCGAATGAGTAGCTAGGTACCTGGGTACCAGGGTAGGTAGGTGAAACATGGGGGGATTTGAGGTTCGAGGGGGAAGGGGAGGGCAGAGGGCGGAGGGCGGAGTGTGATGGGTTGGGTTGAGGTTGATGGTTAGGATGTTAGGATGGTAGGATGTGATGTGATGAGATGGGATGGATGGAAAATGGATAGTAGGATGTGATGGGGTACACGTGATGTATGTATTTAAGCTGTGTTTTCGTGTGGTGATGGTGATGGAGTATTGAGGTTGCTATTCCTATTCCTATTGCTATCCCCATTGTGTTTAAGTATAAGTAGAATTCTCAGCGTAGTTGCATCATACCTATAATTATCTTTTGAGTATATCATCTCAATGTATCATCATCATATTATATCTTAATCTCTCATAGCATAATCATCTTATCGTAAATCCCTCCAATATATTCTTCAAGAATATCTTCAGATACCTATGTATATCTTTATATCATATCCTCCCATTATCTAACTATCTAATACTTTCGACATCACCTCCCAAACATCAAAACATATATAAATCCTACTTCTACCCAGTTCTCGAATCGAAAAGGTCGTTATTGTCTGCTAACCCCGAGATGTTATAACATAGATTGAAAGTTGTGAAGAATACAATGATATAACTTATGTGTTTGAAGTTGACTGATAGTAATCAGATCTTCGAAATATCTTATAGGAAAATACTGTTTATCAATAATCATTTCGTTTTTCCCTTTTGGTAAGACTGATTTGGAAATAGGTGCTGGAGATGTAGAAATTGAGGTCACGGAAAGATTAATTGACATGTGAGCGATGTGGACGATAAGGATTGCACCGAGGAGGAGCCAATAGAGACACGTGCAAACGAAGATGAGATCAAGACCAACCACGTGTAACAAGGCACGTGGTAATCACGTGTATGGAAATGTGAGTATCTGATCTAGAATTCTGTATCATTCTAAAAAGATACAATCACATTCAAAGAATGAACACGACCATCTCCCATATCTCATTCCCAATCTCCCATACTCACCAAAAGAAAACACGTGAACAAATCCCCCAGCCCAGCACGCACACCAAACTCACCTAACCCATCTCCCACTCCTGGGCAACACAAAGTTCACAAACACACCAAAGCCAAGAAATTTTTCCAAAAAAAAAAAACGGATCCAGTCACCCAAGCACCAACCAGCCATGTCTCACTTATCTTACCGGCACGTCCAACCATTGATTCCGATAATCCCGATCGTATGATCGTAATCTTGGGAGTTTGTGCGCACGCTCGCTATGGATGGTTGTGGTGTTGTGTTTGAGGATGAGGATAAGGATGTGCAGATTTGTGTTTTTTTTTGTGCTTGGATTTTTATGAAAGGGATGGGAGGGGAAGGTTAATAAAGAGCGAGGTGTAGGGGTAAGGTAGCGTGTGATATATATGTATGGTTTTGATGTTGTGTATCTAGGGTGTGACATAATTAGATGAGAGATGAGATTGTGGGATTGTGGGATTGTGAGATTAACTGTTAGTGCGATTTTGAGATCGCGTGGATATGGATGAGGATGAGGATGAGAATGAGGATGATTTTTATTTTTATGATGCTTTTGGACCTGAGTTAATAAGGAATGGACGGAAGATTTTGACTTGTACGTATAGTAATGTAAGGCAAGAAGGAGAGAGGAATGTTCAAAGATACGATAACCGAGTTAGGCAAGCAGGAAGAGCCAAGGCTAGATGTGATGCTATGGTAAGAAAGTTAAGCCACTCAAGCCACTTTCCGTTTTTTAATGGCAGTTGTGGCTGATAAACCACGGGAATATGCGTGTGATGAAAAAAAGCCACGTCAAGTTATTATTGGGGGCCAAGTGGCATGTGACGGTCAAAAGCCAATTTAGATTAAGGCGAATACTTATGTGTTGTGCAGGGTGAGTTTGTGGTTTGCGGTATAAAAAGAGGGGAAGAGTTTGAAGGAGATAACGGGAAACGGGGGATCGTGAAGTTACAAGCCCTTTTTTTTGGTTCATGGTGTGGTTGAATCGAATGGGAAGAATATAATTGAATCGTTGGTGATTGCGGGGATAAATTGGTGGCGCGGGACTGGAGTTGGTCTTGCTTGCATGACATAACATGACATATAAGCGAATAAAAATGATGAAAAGGGAGAGTATTGTTGACAAGTTTGCTAAATATGTCTGATCGATTGATTGGTGAGGATTGTTGAGATCAATACATGTGAGAGGCGGTTAGGAATCGAGAAGAAAAGAGTGATGATGAAGCACATGAGATGAGTAGATGTATCATGTTTGTGACTTAGGTTGTGGTATGGACATGCAGATGGGCTGCGCTTCTGTAGGAGATGCATATGCGACGGGTTAGTGCAGGGGAGGAAGTACTTACTGTACTGTAACGTACACTGGACATGCGTGAGGCGATTGGGATTGGGGTGTGATGTGATGTGCGGAAAGAAGAGAATGAGTTGAATGAATGAATAGATGGATTAGTAAGTATATTCTTACATAGTACTTGAAAGATGACGAGTTGGCAAGAAACTCAACCCGACAATAAACATAAGGCGAACAGGATTTGGATGTGGGTATTCGTCATCAAGCTTCTATTACATGACAGGTATCAAATCTTACATCGTGGAAACGTGGTTGTGGGGAGGAAAGGTAAAGTTTGGAAGAGATTTTTAGAATGTTCTCGAGTTGAACAACGGATTAGGTTGATCAAAGCCAGTCTAGTGAAAGGAAGGGATGGGTTGTCATTTGAAACAACCTTAAATACGATACGACGTGCAAATAACTCGGAATGTATGAAGCGGGTTGAGGATAAAATACGATCCTGACTCATGGAAACTTTTATTTTATGGTTTCGATTTTTTGAGTGAAGTGTGTAAATCCTCCGTACCTACATGAAAAAAGAGCATTTGATGCTCCGTGTAATTATTATGTACCGCCCGGAATAATAAGGTAATAATGCCGGTTGGGGGCGCTGTCCGCACGGCTGCACTGCGGTTGACGGCTGTCAGATGTATTTCTTAATTGAGATGGTGAGCCGAAATAGACCGAGGAGGGGAATAGGGGGTGTGATTTGATGTGGCTTTGGGTGGTTTCGGGGTGCTGTATGGCTTAGGTGGGTATCCGAATTGTGTCGTAGATGCTAAACTGCATTTAGGAGATAGAATCGAAATAAATCATGTAGATTTGTAAATCTATTGGAATGAATGTTCGACTTTGAATGGGGAATTCAAATTGAGATGATTGTTTAGATTTATTTGACTACGATGACATCTAATAAACTCTATTGTTGACTACTACCTCAACCATTTGGATCTACCCGGGAAATATTATTCCTTCTTTTGTGACTTGTCCTTAATCAAGTAGTCAAACATGATAGGACTAAACTACGAAAAGGAAAGGGAATGTTCACCGTTTATGATAACTAACCAGGATTTCAATGGTGGTTAGTGTTGCATACATACTTAGATATACTTGGGTTCTGCACAGGCGAAAGATGTACAAGAGTGTGGGTGGTAGCACTGAGTGGGTGAGATCCTGGTTCCATATCGAGTTCTGTCGTACAGTTTGAGGAGTGAGCATGAATTAGTTTACGGTAACTCATTGGCCTTGTCAAATTATGAATGCTTTAGATGCAACTGAACAACTGGGCAACACACCATTTTTCTCACATGTCTTATAAGTAATTCGTAATGTACCTAGTATCTCATTAGTATCTTAGTATCTTAGTATCTACTATCCTGGTATCTGCCAGATGAACATGGGCTTAATTAATTCCGAGAGGATTGATTGAGGCTGTGATACATACACAATATCTTACCTACCGTGCGCATCTACCACATCAATGCATGTCCCTCTATTGTGGTGGATTGTGGTTAAGGCCGCCGCACCATCCCCCCATATCTTCTATGAACGGATGAAGATCATGTTTCCTTTCGTTTTGTAAACCCAAAGTCAAAGAATACTTATTCACGCCTCTCGCCGCCTCCAAATGTTTGACCAACATATGGCTGAAGAATATCATGCTTCTCTTCTTTGAAACACGATATCCCAAAGTCCTTTTGCATCAGCGGCTTTGTGGAACCTTCCCCATCAATCCAAGAATCCATTTATTCATCCACCTATCCATCCATTAATCAAATGCATTACCTAGTACTAATAAGCATTAAGCAAGTCAGAACCGAGCCGGGCTGAAGAATAACCTACCTACCTACCAACACAATAATCCCTTTCCAAAGACCCCTGACACCACACAAGAGCCTGTGCAGTGAGCATTGTCATCCATTTCGCGATGCCATTTCCGAATGCAACTGCAACCCATCCTCAACTGGTGTAGCTAGCTTACCACTGGGCACCCACACCATCTTTTAGATTTTGTGGATTTCAAGCCTCGCCGAGAACACTCCACTTATATTTCTACAGGGGGATACACGCAACCCCCCACAGCCCTTTGTGCCTTCCCAGCGAACTTTATCCACCTTGAATCATTCCCTTGAAAGTTGAGACAATCAGTGGATATATATTTGGCAGGGCCCTCCCTTTATTAGGGTCAATGGAAAAGGGTCTGTCGGGTCTTAACTAATAAATAGTTCCAACCCTCCCACCTTCACTTGGTCGAGGCTGATGATTAAGATTGGACATGAACAATACTTGAAAAGGTTAAGACTCAAGATTCAAAAATTGATGAATTGATTGATATCAGTAAAATTCGACTTTGCTTTGGGAATATTTTGATTGGATTATAAAGATTTTCTTTTTCCCTTCTCGTTTCCCTCTTTTCTATGGCCGTCTTGGCGAATAGTTACAATCCGGCGGCTGCAAAATAAGAAGCGGAGGAGACTTGTTAAGAATGGAGACTATGGCACTATGGAGACTATGGAGATGATCTAATATTTTTCTTGAAATTTGATCGGAGTTTAAATTTTGATGGAGACTTCCTTCTTTAGTCCATCGGTCTCTGAAATCACTTCCTAATAAAGTTTAAGACTTACGAGTTCTCTTTATTAATTTTCCGATACTATGAAAAAGGAAGGAGTCAGTCATTAGTCACGTGTGCTGGGGTTAAGCTTGAAGATTGTTATCTTTTTCAAACTATTTAAGGAAAGAGCGATCGTCGACGGAAGCTTTACTTAAAGGAGTACTAGTTGAACAGAAACCATATACTATTTCAGTTAGCTTGCTGATATCGAAGAGGAAGTAAGCGAATACTCTAAAAAGAGCTAATTCCGCTCTCCGTGTTCCTTGAATATTACCTTTATTTGTTTAGGAAACGTTTTTAATCCTCAAAAATTAATTAATTCAAAAGTGGTTTGGTCGTGGGTTAGGTGAGTTATCGAGCCGATTTTATACCAAAATTCAACCTGTCCGCTCGTCATCTCAAATGTAGAAGAATCTTTTCGTTTTCGATTGAGTCAACGTGCGAAACGAAGAGAATAATAATTTCAATGACGGCGCAACTCTCATAATCGCCCGTCAAATAACCTCAATAGTGATTTGGAAAGAGCTTCATAGATAGCTTCGAGTTAGCTTTCACACTACATTCACTAAAAGCTCGAATTCCCATTATTTAACCCTGCACGCCACGCTTTTTGGCCGTCAAACGAAGCTTTTCGGTCGCGATTTCAGAACATAACTTAACTTCTTCAACGTCGATATAAGGGCTTCGAGATAGAGGACATTAATCTTGTTGGAGAACAATTGTTGCTGTTAATCTTAAGGATTTATCGACAAAAGATATCTTTCGCCAAGCTATTTTCATTGAGGTGGTTGGGCGCGTAATCGCCAGCACATAATTCCGACGCATCTCAAATTCGCGATCGCATGCTATAATCACTGATGGCGGCGCATCATCCATCACCCCCAGCGGGCATGCAATTGCATCACCCTGCTCACAATGGCCCAGCTCCCTCGGGAATGGCTCAACAGCAACCAAACTGGCCGGCTCCTGCGCCAACGCCAATGCAACAGCTAGCTGCCATGAATGAGTCTGTATGGCTTCAAATTGGTAAGAATTCCTCATTTTATTCATAATACAAGTCACTAATTTTGATGATAGGAAGTCTAGCAGAGCTCTTAGGCAACAATGATGAGGCTCTAGCCGCGTATGAACATGTACTTCGCACGAACTCAAGATCTATACCAGCGATGAATGCCATAAGTTCTATCCTTCGCGCACAAGAGAATTTCGCCAAAGCGGTTGAATATCTACAAAGTATCCTCAAACTAGATGGGAATAATGGAGATGTTTGGGGTAGTCTTGGTGAGTGTGACCTTTTTTGGCATTGCGCAATCAATTGCTGTTCAAATACAATACTAACATGTGATAGGACACTGCTTCTTAATGATGGATGATTTACAACAAGCGTACTCAGCTTATCAACAAGCTTTATATCATCTCCGGGATCCCAAGGTTAGTAAACTAATGCGCGTTTTGTATCTCAAGTCTAACCATTCACTTCAGGAGCCTAAACTTTGGTATGGTATCGGAATACTATATGATAGATATGGTTCTCTTGAACACGCCGAGGAGGCATTTTCGCAAGTGATGAGAATGCAGCCAGATTTCGAAAAGGCCAACGAAATTTATTTCCGTTTAGGTATAATTTACAAACAACAGCAAAAATATCAACAGAGTCTGGAAGTAAGTCATCTGATCGAAAAATTTAGTGACATGTGTTCCTAACTGTTTGTAGTGTTTCCGATACATTGTCAGTGTACCACCAACTCCATTGACAGAAGAGGACATTTGGTTCCAGATTGGACATGTTCATGAGCAACAAAAAGATGTAAGTCCGAAAGTTGGAATGTGATTGGATGATTCTGACAGGTTGGTTGTAGTACGATAATGCCAAAATTGCCTACAAGCGTGTTCTCGATCGGGATCCAAAACATGCAAAGGTCCTTCAGCAACTTGGATGGCTGCATCACCAACAGAGTACCAGTTTCCAAAGTCAAGAGCAGGCCATTGAGTACTTGGAACAATCTGTCGGTTCCGGTAAGACTCGTCAAATATGATCGGTCTCACATTTCACACGCTAACACGTGGCAGATCAAAGCGATGCACAGAGTTGGTACCTCCTCGGTCGGTGCTACATGTCACAACAGAAGTACCCCAAGGCATACGAGGCCTATCAGCAAGCTGTTTATCGAGACGGACGGAATCCAACTTTCTGGTGCTCGATTGGCGTTTTGTACTACCAAATTAATCAGTACCGAGATGCGCTTGATGCATATTCCCGCGCGATACGCTTGAACCCGTACATCTCCGAGGTCTGGTACGACTTGGGTACTCTGGTAAGTTTGCTTCATCTTTAGCCGGTCGTGTTTGAGACATTGTTAATCGTTTGTATAGTATGAATCATGTAACAACCAGATCAACGACGCTTTGGATGCTTATCAACGTGCTGCCGAACTTGATCCCAACAATGTTCATATCAAAGCTCGTCTACAATTATTGCGAAGTGGGCAAGCCAATGGTATGCCAGGTCAGGCAGCTGCTCCTCTACCACAAGATGTACATCCTCAAGCTTATCAAGCCACTGGTGCTGTTGGCCCTCCTGGGCCTCAATGGGGAAATCCTGCTCCTCAAGCGCAAGCGCAAGGACCACCTGCAGCTAATGGATGGGGAAGTAGACTTGCTGAAATCAATCCTCCTTCTCAGCCACCAAACCCTTTTGATCAACGAGGAGCTGATCGTGGTCCAATTCCACCTACACAACGTGTACCAAGTCCTAGACAAGATCAACAAATGAGACCATATCCTGGCACCGATGCTCGTCAACAACTTCCACCTCGTCCTCGTTCCCCTCAACGAGCTCCTATCGAGATGAGGGACCCTAGAGATCCCAGAGATCCAAGAGACCCAAGGGAGCAAAGGGATCCAAGAGATCCTAGAGAATTCAAAACGGAATTCAAAGATCCTCGTGTCGACCCTCGTGCCGCGGACCTTCAGCCTCGTGATCCTAGAGATCAAAGGGATCCAAGGGACCCAAGAGATCAAAGAGATCAGAGAGAACCCCGTGATCCAAGAGACACCCGTGACCACCACCCTCTAGGTCCTTACCCAGGTCCCGGAGCGGGAGCAGCATCGGGAGCACAGCCACCTCCACCTGCTCATGCACAACAATCACAAGGTCCTCCTTCTCAGCCACAAAGAGTTGCGAACACAAACTACGCTCCTCCACCTTCAGGTCCTCCATCCGTACTACCACTAGCTCAAAATGGAATGAACGGTGCTGGCCCTGTTCCTTTGCCTTCTTTTGGTCGTAAAAGCCCTCGACCAGAAGTTCGGCCAATAATGAGTGCAACAATGCCATCTCCCAAGACTCCTTATTCCAATCAACCACCATACGCTCATCACACCGAAATCCCTGAAAGGAGTGGGATTGAAGGAGGCGCCCCACCCCCACCATCCGCTTTAGCTGCGGTAGACGCCCCATCTTCAGATCGTGGTGATAATAGACCACCATCCGTAGGTCCAAAGCGAATGCGTGAATGGGAGGACGAACCCGCAGTGAAGAAGCCAGCTTCAGATGAAAATCGTGCACGACTAGAAGACATGCACCACCGCAGGCCTTCTACACCACCAAGTGACCGGGCACAATTTCATAGAAGCACATCTGAAGCTCGTCGTATCGAAGATCAAAGAAGAATTGAAGAACAACGCCTTGCTGAAGAGCAGCAGAGACAAGCAGAGAACCAAAGGAGAGTTGAAGACCAGCGCCGCGCAGCTGAGGCACGTGCCGCTGAACAGCGTCGTGCGAATGAGAATTATCACCCCTCAGAAGCTGCGCATCATCCACCAACTCATGGCATGCAAAGCCATCCAGCAATGCAACAAGATTCGCGTCCACCACCTCCTCATACATACGAAGTTGGACCACCTCCTGCCCTTCCTCGGCAAGCTACTCCAATCAAAGAGGCTTCAATAGACGAGCGTGATCGTCAACAAGTACCGGTACCACAACAACCATCACTGGCTCAGCGCATGGAGCAAGCCCCTTCAACTCCCGCACAACCAGCACCGGCTGTCAGCGAACCGGAACGTGCAGCACGAAAAATGGATGTTGATGAAAACTACGATGATGATGGAGAAGAAGATAAAAAGGGAGGAATTGTTTCGGCTCAACCATCAGGACCTCCATCCGTCAGTGGTGATCCAAAAATCACTAGTCCAACAGGCGTTAATGGACATGCTACAAATGGATTACCTAATGGGCAACCAAAGATTGAGACAAATCTTTAAGAGTAATTTCGAAATCATGCCCTTATGGTTCTCCAGTGGGCATCACCCGTCCGGTGAATGCCCTCAACATGAGCACATTGCAAGGATCAGAAGGCCTGCTGAATAGATTTGCAATAAGCGCGAGTTGTGTCTATCTCCAACTTGGACAGTTGCCACTACCTCATGGAAAGGGTGACGAGTATTTATTTCATTTTCTTTTCTTGTTATTTTTTTCTCGGCTTAGGACGGAGCGGAAGGAGATTTGAGATTTGACATGATATGGTGGTGGTGGTGATGATGGGTGGGAAAAAATCCTTTTGAACTTGCTTGGCTTAGCTTAGCTTCTTTTCTTTTCTGTTCCTGTTTATGATTTGATAGTTAAGGTTAGTTAAAGAAAGTAACGCACTTGGGGGAGAAAAAGAGGATCTCGGATTTTCATCTCATCAATGGTTGGGTGGAAGGGTGGGATTGGACATTATCATATCGCTATTGGCGATGTATGAGGATTTGTTTTCTCGGGAATCGTGGGGGGTGGGAAGAATAGGAAGATAAAGTGGATGGATGGATGACTTGAAGGGCCGACGGCCTCTCGGTGAATAAACACATGGGATATCGGATGGATGAACGGGTGGAGGGATGGGGCATCTCGGTTTCTTTTGTAGCTAGTGTCAGTATGTGTGTATGTGTGTAGTGTGTACAGTGATCGATTGATATGATATGGAATGGAATAGTGGATCTATAGCCAGGAATATCACATGGAATGCATGTTGGGACTTTATTTTTTGGTGTTTTGATGGTTTGAGTGAGGTGAAGTGATATTATGTAATTCCATGTAACGGATTGAGATCTTGATCCTCTATTAAATAACAACTACACACAGAAGAAATGAAGATCTATAATCACTATTGATAGGTATTCACGAAGGGAGTACAACTCTGTAGCATATAAGAAATGAATAGCACTCGTTCAGGTACGGGAAAACGAGACCTTGGGAACTCTTGGATTGATCCATCACCTACTTTCGTTATTGCCTTCTGAATCTCAACGCCAGTTTCTCGCAATGCAATTTTGAGGGGATAGGGGAGTGAGGGGAGGCTTGTGAGTTTGTAATCCAGATGTGCAACAAAACTTTCTTCTGTCCATTATCTTATTGCCAAAAGGCAAGAAGAATTCACATTCCGACTTTTCTCTGCCGAAATTTTGTGAAATCCGAAAATTCAGATATGCAACAAAACATTATTATTATGAAATTTGACCAATGAAATATAACAAGTCACGCACTAGTATACCGGTTGGTTATTGAACCTTTCTCTTGAAGAGAATTTACTTGTATTTGTATTTGATTTGATTTTCCTAGATTCGAGCTAACGTCTCGTCTTCTTTCCTTCATCCTCTGTTTGTATGTAATCGTGCTATCCCAAAATTCAGCTAGCCATACAAATTGGTTATATCTCTTCTCTTCTCTTCTCATACTTTAATGTGAATTATCAATATCCACCCACTCCAGCAACCCCATTCAATCCCATGCCCCTTCCAATTTTCCTAACCAACGCTTTTTTCAGATACCATTCCCTAGCCAATCCTCTCGTCATCTTTGCAAATGTTGGTCCACTTATCCTTCCCCTCTCAACGGCTTTGCCCAAGACATCAATCGCATCTCCTAAACTCCTTTCTTCACATACTAATTCATAAAGTTGGTTTCCTACAACTGTTGGTGCGACGAGTAGTTCATCAATGGAGGGAGGAGTACGATGTTGAGAGGATTGAAGAAGTTGGTCGGAGGTTTGAAGAGAGGTGTGAAGGATCGTTGTATTATTGGAGAGAAGGGTGGAGAGAGATTCGAGAGCGGATATTTCAGATTGCATTGCGGAGAGAGTGGTGAGCATAGATTTCTGTTGTGACTGAAGACCTGGAATAGAAGAAGTGGTTTGGGTAGTGTGATGAAGGCGTTGGGAGTGTAAAGCGTTAGCGAGTTTGTGGAGGAGCATATCCTTTTCTGGGTTAGGTGGAACAGGCGGAGCTGGAAGATTGGCGGATGAAGCATCGGGGATAGAGAGAGTTAATGGGGCATCAAGAAGGTCAGGCGGTGGTGGAGGTTTGGCTTGAGGTTGTGGTGGCGGCGTTTGTTTGTGTTGCTGCTGATATTGAGGCCATTGCTGATGGGTTGGATGTCCAGGGTATGGCTGTTGTTGTGGATGCATGTATTGAGGCGGCGGTGGAGGTCTACCATTTTGCGGGGCCGGCTGTTGAATATTATTTACATTGTATGCTTGTTGTGGTGGGTATTGCTGAGGTTGTTGAGACTGTGGAGGTTGTTGGTATGACTGAGAGTATGAGGACTGTCTATATGAATCATCTGGTGGAGTTATTGGACTCACAGGACTATATGATGGTTCCCGTAAGGTTTGCCTGGGCTGTTGCGGTGGCAATGGAGGGGCACTTTCATAACGAAGACTACTACTTCTTTGAGGAGCATGCGATTGTCTGTTTGGTGATTGTGGAATCGGCGGCGCATATCTGCTACTATCATATCCAATTTGTGGAGGTAGTGGGGGCAGCGGTGGCCCATCATCTCGCCGCGGGGAACTCGAAGGGGAGTAGGGTGCTGCATGATTTATAGGTTTCGGTGGGGGAGGTGGAGGGAGGTCGTCGGTCAATGGACGTGGGGAAGCTGAACCTGGTATCGATCGAGGGACATTTGGTGGAAGTGGCGGTATAGGAGGAGGCATAACTGTTGGTTGTGGACGTGGTGTAGCATTTTGTTGCTGTTTCGATATAACAGGAGGCTCTTTAGCAAAAATGTCTCGCAGAATCGCGAGAAAATCGAGCACATTGGATTTCTGTATATTTCAATTCATGAGTACATCTGCCAAGCAATTTCAAAGCTTCAATGTGCCAAGTTGTGCGACTCACATCCCAATAGTCTGGCCACCTCATTAAATATGGATGATAGACCTTCCCTTGCGGATCTACATGTTGACCTGCTCTTACTACCATTCCCTCAACTGGTGTCACATATACTAATGGAGCTTCGTGTGGATATGCGTGAGGTATCCATAATGCGATTGGGAATCTGTAGGTTGTGCCACGAAAATTCACAGGTAGGGTGCCAGAAAGATGAAGGAGGAGTGAAGATGCGCCATTCTCGTATGCTATTTAGCTAGCGCATTAGTATTCGAGTTGATCGCATAATCTGTAAGCTTATTTACGTACTGTAAACATCCGTTCGTGGGGATAATGAGGTATATTGAGAAAGTGTTTGGGCGACGTCATTATATGTACGATTTATATCTCGATATTCCTGATATTGAATGTAAGTATAAGTAAAGCTGTATATACGTGGCGGGTAGATTTACATACGCTTGTAAGAACACTGTATAGCCAGTTCAGAACTCTTTGTTGCACACCGGCCATTATGATTAATGAGCTTCAGGTCCAGCCAGCTAGCTAGCTAGATACCGGTAGTGAAGCTATTCAGAACGCAATGATGATGAGATGGGTGGGGGGTGGGGGGTGGAGCTTAGCTAGAAACTATCATGTGATAAATTGATTAGATAGATGATGGGATGGTTGTGCAAGTTCAACACCAAGATGGATGTACGGTAGTATGGGATGGTAGGTAGGGTTTGTGTGTGTGGGTCGCAGGGACTTTGAAACATTCAACTCGGGCCCTACAATAGTGAAATTGGCAGTCAGACTCGCATATCAAACTAATCATGTATCGAATATCGAATATCGAATATCAAATATCAAATATCAAATATCAAATATCAAATATCAAATCAAAAATATATCTGATCGGACGACTCCGTTATGAATCATGTTCATTGTTCACTATACGGATAACCATTGATTGATTGTATTTTATCCTGATATTGTTATTATAATTATATTAACCCAATGAAATCCATCAATTGTGGATGTTTCCATCCGACTCTACCTGCCAAATGCCTACCAAAGGTCCTAGGGCACATGATTCCAATGCCGGTAAAGAAGGAAGAAATAGGAATGAGAAGAGAAGAGAAGAGAAGAAAAGAAAAGATAACTCTTTGACATCTGCTATGATGCCATGACCATGACCATGACCAGAACCATGACCAGAACCATGACCATGACAAACAATCTTCTATTAAAGGAAAATGATTAGTCTTTATGGGCCGATACCGCGCAATTCCGAGAAGAGCTGCTTTCTAAGCGGAAAAGGTGTCAATGTTAATTTTTTCCCATTTCTTAGACCACTTGCCCCTCTCTTTACTATATATAGGAGGGGCAATTATCCCCTCCAAAAAAGGATTTCCGGTAAAAGTCTCTGAAACATTTTATCATCCAACTTCATTTCAGTACCTTTTTGGCTCACAAAACATATTTGCAGTTCATATGCAAAGCAACTACAAAGATTATCGAAAAGGCTGAGGAGTATTGGACAAAAGATCCTATACTCCTTGCGTCAGGACAGATACTTTAAACCTATCTATCTTTTTTTTCCCAATCAGACCATGCTTCCTCCACTTCCCAAACTCAGCAAATACGGAATTTCTCCAGAATATGGATTTCTTCCGGCTGATTTACCTCTCGAACGACTTCCCGATCCATACTACAACAAATGGGAGGCGATCAATGCAAACCTTCAAGGTTTGATTTTGAGTAAACGCCTGCGCGGTGTTATTGATCGTCTGCCAGTTCTTTCGACTGCCGGTCTGGAACATGATTCGGAGTGGCGAAGAGCATATTCGTTGTTATGTTTCATGGCGCATAGTTATATCTGGGGTGGTGATAGCCCTGAAGAGGTTTGTACAATCTTTTCCATCGACCCGAAAGCCTTGTTTGGAAGTCTCGTGCTAATTACTTGTGATATTTACAGAACCTGCCGCCATCCATTACAGTCCCCCTTTTATACATTTCAAACTACTTGGAAGTGCCACCAGTCGCCACATATGCTGCCGTCTGTCTCTGGAACTTTAAACCATTGTTCGCAGATGAACATGTCGACAATCTGGAGAATCTTGCCACTCTAACCACATTTACTGGCTCTATCGACGAGTCTTGGTTTTATTTGGTTTCAGTGGCAATCGAGGCTCGAGCTGCTCCCGTTCTTCCTCTCATGCTTACAGCAATTGAGGCGGCTCGTAAGAATGATAGCAGGACTGTTACATCTTGTCTTCGAACTTTTGCGGAGAGAATCGATGATCTTGGAACACTCCTTCAACGTATGCATGAAAGCTGCGATCCTCATGTGTTCTATAATCGAATTCGTCCTTTCCTCGCTGGTAGTAAGAATATGGAAGAAGCCGGATTACCAAATGGGGTTTTCTATGACGAGGGTAATGGAGTTGGTCAATATCGTCAACTCTCGGGGGGCAGTAACGCTCAAAGCTCCATTCTTCAATTCTTTGACATTGTTCTAGGAATAGAACATCGACCCACGGGTGAGAGGAAGGATGCCGCGTCAGAAAGTGAAGCTGAAAGTGCAGCTCCACGAACCAAGCATAACTTTCTTCTCGAAATGAGAAAATACATGCCAGGAGCTCATCGAAGATTCCTCGAAGATATGTCTGTCGTGGCCAATATTCGCGGTTACGTCGAAGCGCATACCGATAACCATGAACTCTGTCTCGCCTACGATGCTTGTCTCGCTATGTTGCGCACATTCCGCGATAAACACATCGCTATTGTCACACGTTACATCGTTATCAAATCCCGTGAATCTCACTCTCATTTTCGTTCCATGAGTCCCGAAGCAACTCGTAGCCGAAAGGTAGATATTGCAACGGCATCTCGTGGAAAAGGTGATGACGAAGAGAAGAAGAGGAAATTGAAGGGGACAGGTGGTACGGCGCTTATCCCCTTTTTAAAACAAGCGAGGGATGAAACCGGAGAGCCGACAATTGATTCTTGGGCGAGAAGAGTCATGAATAGAGATTTGAATACGATGGGTAAAGGGGATTTTTTTGTGGGAAAATTGGATGAACAACCTGATGGAGGATTGGAATTGGGTGGATTGGCTGGAACATGGACTTTGGATGATGAGGTTGGTGGATTGTGTAGTTATTAAGCGGATATATGTGTTACTTATCACAGCGTGGCTTTTTGCTTGAACATGGATACTTAGTTTGCCTCTGTTATTCTTTATAGAGATACCTACCTAGGTACTCAAAGAGGTGTTTGTAATGAGCGGCAACTGTTTGGTAATTATTGAGATGAGCTAGTCAGCTAGTTGAATTTAGTGAATTTGATCGCTAGTCTGATGTTGAGTTTTGAGAATGTAATAATTATGCATGTTTGGGTGAATGAATGGAAGTTACCTAATATTAATAACAATCGAAATATATAGAGCTGCACTGTAGGTACCTCCCTATGTACTGATGGAACGGAATGAGATGGGATGAGATGAGAAATATATCGTTCTGAGATGATGAATGAAGACTGTTGGGTATGAAAAATTAGATGGGATGGGATTGGATTAAGATAGGACTAAAATATAAATGATAATAGATGGAATAGAATGAGATGATATGTGTTGATCGATATCTCGATATATATAGAAATTGCGTGGTGGTTATCTTGATACTGATGGGATGTGTTGTTGATATTGATATTGACGTGGTGTGATGTGAATAGATACTTAGTAGATATATTGATAGATAGTTATATATATACAATAGCCCCAAACCCAAAGTTCCAACCATTCATACAAAAAACGCCGAATTGAATTCGATATTCATGGATCATAACGCCGATAAATGTATATACGGCCGATGTATATATAACAGATTCCTCCAAATAAACACCTTTCTTTTCTCCCTCCCCCCTCCCTTCTCTCTCCGAATCCCTATTCCCAGCCACCTTTCTCTCACTTCCCCTCCCCTCCCCCAAACTCCTCCTCATGTTCCGGAATCCTCCCCAACGAAACCATCGATCCCCTCCTCGAACACGGCGGACAAACCCCCCTCTTCTTCTTCGTCATTTTCCCATACCCATTTCCATTTCCATACCTATTGTGTTTCCCGTGCTGCGTGCTAGGTCTCGATTTCGTATGTGTATTTGTATTTGTATGTGTGTAAGGAGGGAAAGAAAATGCAGCGTTGTGGTGCATATTCATCATGTTGTTATTATTGGGGATAGTGGTAGGCCAATTCCGAGCGCGCGATGAGGGGTTTTGCCAGACTCGTGGATTTGTCGTTGAGGTTTTGGTGGGTGGGGATTGTGGGTTTGGCCCGTTTGGGTTTGGGTTTGGGTTTGAGCTTGGGCTTTTGATGGTGGTGATGGTGTGGTTTTTGTTATTAGTTTTGGAATTGGTGTTGGGGTAGGAATGTCGTTTCGTGGAAATTGTGTTATTGGGATGCTCGGAGGGGAGGTCTTTTCGTCCCCGCTTCCCTCTAGAATAGAATGAAATCCTTGGGCCCTGCAATGCATCGACACTATTAGATTCCTCCTTCTCCTTTTTCTTTTCCTTCTCCGGCTCCTCTTTCTCCCCCTCAATATTCCCATTGCCTTCATCTTTATTTCTATCCATATTCTCAACATCGACATCAACATTCAATACCACTCCCTCATCTACGACCCCTTCCTGAAGCTTTCCCCACATCGTCGGGTCCAACTCTTCTTTTTTAATCCCATAAATTTCCATCATTCGAAAAACGAGTTTGCGGGGAAGGGTATCAGCTTTTCGATTCATACAACCGATAAGCCAATTTTTCACCTCGGGAGCTTCGTTGGATTTGGGGATGTCATATTTCAGAGAAGTTGGTGGAAAAGGGGGCATGAGAAGAGAGGGGTCGAAGCTGGAGGTGGATTTTAAGGAGAGGGATGAGGAATGTGACGATGTACTAGATATCGAGCAAGAGTCTGGTTGAATGTTGGTATCTGGGGTTGGTGATGTGACGATGATTGTGATGGGATTATTGGAAGCGTTTTTATGAGTGTTGAGTAGAGGTAGAGGTTGTTTAGTTGCGTGTGGAGAGGTTGTTTTTCGATCTTTAAGGCTTTCCGTTCGATTGCAAAGGCTGGTCTGTTCGATAGCGATAGGTTCACAGTCTTCCGACTTTCTGCTTGATAGACTATACCAAGACTTCCTTTTGCTTGAGATGCTGGTTTTTCGGGATGGTCCCGTGGGCGTTTTGGTCCCAGATATTCCCATCGTGGATCCATTAGCGGTATTCTTTTGAGTATCGACGGTACATTGTGATGATAATTCCATTGACCGTAGAGTTTCCTTCAGGATCGAACCCTTAAGTTGCCCGGATACGCTGCTGCCATCTTTGAGATCACCAATGCTAACTTTATTATCCTTCACCCTTTTGGATGTTAGTATCAAGCATGAAACTAATTGGAAAATACCAAGAGTTGATCACATACTTTTCCTTCCTGCCAATTGATAACCACTTTAGGTACTTCATGTGTCCGAATAGAATGAGCAATCGATATTCAATCCTTCCCAATACTATCGGTCTTTATACTCGAGGCGTTGATAATATTTATCATAAACTGCCTTCGCATACAGCGACGTTGTTGATGAAAATGGTGTACTTCATCATTCAGTACATCCAGAGAATAACGAGTATAAATTGAGGTCGTATGCAACGTTTGATTTCATTAGCGATTTTCGATATATCCTAAATCGAATCTATATTCGGAGCTGAAATTGAGATAAGAAAATCTGAGAAACTAATGTACGACGGGAATAGATATGCCCTGCAGGGAATACGCGTAGCGAAGCGTAAAATAGTCTGTTCGGGGCAATATTCCTGGAAGAGCTGAAGAATTCTTTCTCTTCCAGCAACCAGGTCACAATTTAGTGTAATGGATCGGAAGCTTTGACGTGGCACTAGAACGAAGTCTTTTTGAATCCAAATTTTGGAATGAAGAGTATTCATACTCTCATACTCTCAATGGAAGTGAAATAAGTGGAGCTACTTCGGACGTTTTTGATGGCGTGTGGTATTGACTTGGCGTAGCTGAAATTTCTGCATGATTATTGATCTTTGGTCGATCAGGAAAGGAAGTAGAAAGTGTAGGGGATGGTGGTGTAGGAGGTAGTTTCATCATGCCACTATTGAACGAATTAGCAAGTACTAAGTTTGGGGGTCCAGCGATTGACGCCGGACGTTAACAGCACATACTTTGACAAGTCGCCCATACCGGCCAGCATGACATTGCAGGTGGCGTTATGATTGTTTTGATGATAAGATAGCTCATCAATTTTCCTGCAAGTATCCTTGAGCTAGTTCCCAACAATAGTCGAGAATGAGCAATTGGTCAAACTCACGCTGATAACATGGCAAGTTGGATTTGAAAGATCCTTATGCTCTCGGTTTTCCTCTCATCAATATCTCTTTGGATACGAGCTCTCGATGCCATCCAAGCAGCCTTTCTTTTCACTCTGGACATCCTACCATATCCATCACCTTTTGTTACCAATTCGGCACTCGTCCTTAACTCTCTGTCCATGACTCTCATTCGTTCTAATGATTGGACATAAAGTCCCTGAAAATACTTAAAATCACCAGTGCCATATTTTCGATCTGGTTGACGAATGAGTGAAGCTAAATATGCATTATTCAACATATCAGTCTCCGTTTCGAGAAGATATATTTTATCTAATGCACTAGATATTTCGGCTTGTGTATCAACGGCATCACGAAGACCGAGAGCATGTGCATAGAAACCAGCAATGACAGCTGCAACAAAGGTAAGCAATCCTGTGATACTAGCAGCAATTGATAATGGACTGTCAGACATGATCTCCAAAGAAAGTGGCCCCAAAAGCGGTCCAGATTAAACTTTGACCAAGGAAAAGATGATTGCAACATTCAATTGAAGATAATGGGATAGGGTATCTCTCAGTCTGATATCTGTATCTGAATCAATATTAGGCAACAGATGCAGATTCAAGGGTACACAGCTGGAAGCACAGCCACTCATCGGGAGATTTTCAATAAATGCAGGTACAACCAATTAGGAAGGAAATGGATGTATCTCATCCACCAGTGATCCCCCCATCATGATAAGCTTAAAGGATTAGATGAAGGGCTTGAAATCTCCTCCCCTCATTCATCCCCTCATCTTGGTTTGTTCAACAACGTTGTGAAACTTTTCAGACGTTATGTTATGCTTTATAGGCATAGAGAGTGACACGACATTTAATTTGTAAGTTTACCTGGTTGTGAACTCCAATTACTCATCTTGTAATTGAATAATATATTAAGACCGCAAAAGAGCTCACCGGTCGGATCATTTCCATATATGCCTATTCGTCTACTCCCCGGAGAGAGATCGACTGTACTCTATAGCACAAAACGCAACTCGAAATCTTTCTTATTCTTGGATAAAATTTGTAACAGTAATGCTTTACGGGAGTTGTACTTCTTTCCCCTGATTTCCTTGCTTTTTTTTTCGATTTTACTTATTATTCGTAGGATCGTAGGCTGAAAACAGATCTTAGATCATCCATCTTCTTCTTTAGCCATGTCTGTTGGGCAAAGTAAATAGAGATTTTTGTAAGCAAAGTAATAATATCATCCTCTACCATGTCTGCCGTACATTATGTATCTGTTCTGTTGTATTGATCTGCCCATATATACGAAGGAATAGGAAAAGGAAAAGGAAAAGAAAAAGAAGTATAACTAGTTATAAGATGTTGCAAATATTACAGATATTCCCTCAAACTTTTTGAATTCCATGCCTCAAGCCTTCATTCAGCCCAGTTAGATAAGCCCATAAATCGTGCCAGATTTGTCACCATCCGAGGTCTACCCACTCAGTGGCACCAGTGACCTACCGGTGAACCCTAAAATTTCCAAATCAAAACATAACACCCATGAGCACGTCCAACAGATCCAGTATATCAAGATCTATTTCTTGCTAAGAGAAGCTCCGTTATTCAAGTTTTATTAAATCTGATAACCTTATTCGTTAACGCCCAGGTGAATCATCCACAATTACGTCGTCTTCTCCAATCAAACTTGATTAGTATGAAGCTCAACGAGAGAATGGAAGGAAGCTATCCACGGCTGGCTGTCCTTGAAACCAGTCTGAGACCTGACACAGATATTCTGATACTCTGACACGTAGGAGGATTGAACGAACTAATAGGAAATTATATGACAGTATACAGTTTCCAAAAAAGAGATTATGTATACGAATATACGAACCCGACGACAAGCATATTTACTTTACTCATCATAATTCAAATCTGAGCCAGCCCAAAGGTCTAAGCCTCGATAAAATTAAACGATCGTGAATCAGTGACGAAGACAAATCCGAAGAACCGGCGCAAACGAATCGAATGAAATTATGGTCATCTTGTCTAATTCACCCACTGCGAATCGAATTACTATTAATTCTATCTCAGAGAAAGACTTGAATGAAAAGACATTCGAAGATTCAGCTCATACAATAATCATGGATCCTCCAAATGCTATACCTCCAAAGACCTCGATAGATACTTCATTCGATGGCGTCGATCCTCCCGTGGAATTTGTTGGGGACGTTAATACCAATAATGATATACCCTCCCAAGAGGTGCTGAAGAAGGTTGAGAGTATGATCGTCCTTGATAGGGATGGCAAAACTAGACCTTTCAAGAGTTTATACTCAGGCCCGAATGTAGCAAGAAGAGTCTTAGTTATATTCATCCGTCATTTCTTTTGCGGGGTAAGCTGTCTCCCTACTGCCACCCTAGCTGTATAGTTCAACTCAAAACTAACATTTACGCTTTCTACTAGAACTGCCAAGAATACCTTCGAACCCTCACAGCATCCATCACCGAAGATTCTCTCCTCCAACTCCATACTCCCACCTTTATCGCCGTCGTTGGTTGCGGCAGTCCATCTCTAATCCCCATGTACCAAGAAGCCACAAATTGTCCATTTCCAATATATGCGGATCCTACAAAGAAGCTATACGATGAGTTGGGAATGATGCGCACATTGAATCTCGGCACCAGACCAGAATATCAGCGCAGAGGTACTCTTATGGGGATTGGACAGAGCGTACTACAAAGTCTCAAACAAATCAAAGGCGGCAAATTGTTTCAAGGAGGTGATTACCAACAAGTTGGCGGAGAATTCCTCTTCGAACCGGTACGAATGGCCACTCCGATCACTTCACCTGCTGATGGGCCCGTTGGTATGCATGCGAGCGGTGGAATCCTGGGAAATGGTGATAAGATAGGAGAAAATGAAGGCTATGAAGAGAAGAGAATCACCTGGTGTCACAGGATGAAAAACACCAGAGATCATGCGGAAATTCCAGAGATCAGAGAAGTCCTTGGGTTCGATGAAATGGTCGAGGGCGGAAAGAACCAGAAGAGGTGGTCCAAAGCATTGAGCGAGAGAAAAGGTACCGGGATGAGCATTGGAGCTAGAAGTAGTAGAGGAACGAGTCTGAAGCTGGAAGGAATGAGTGAGGACGGTGGTAGTGTGCGGAGCAAGGAAGCAGTCAGTGAAAAGCCGACCTAGGTGGTAGATGATGTCAATTAATAACGAGAGTGACTGGCATGCATGGGTCAAGTGAGTGGCCATGGAGTTTGGTCGGTATATTCTTGGGGGTTATCTTAGCGGAGCGATTGATACATGGGGGAGTTCTTTTGCAATCTTGGCTGTTTGAAAGCTTGTCGTTATTGTTTCTATACCCAATTTTGAAATATTTCCTTGATATTGCATTCCACTCTGCTCCTATTGGTCAAATTGTGCAATCCAAAAGTTTTGTTGCATATCTGGAATGGGTTTCTTATTGCATCTTCTTTTCAAAAGGCAGTAAGCAAGTGAGTGGGTGGTATTGTTGTTTATCCGATTCTTCCATACAAAATCAGTACGACCAAGAGATTTGTTGCACATTTGCATTCTATACTCATCATATGCTTTTCCGAATAGTAACCCTGGTTTTTATTTCTTCTAATTCTAATTCCTATGGATCTTATCTCATCATCATCATCATCATCATCATCATCTATACGCTCTTTGTATCTCTATTTTCATTTCCCACTTAACCAGAACAGTGGAGAGATATCCTATACCAACCCCCCGCGCCCTCACCCTCATGATCCATTCAACCAGCCATCCCCACTAAACTAAAATGCCTCAAAGCACTTGTACAATTTATTCCTTTCTTCATCCATTCGCAAACACCTAATAGTATTCTCTCAATCTATTCTCCTTCCCTCGTCATTTCCTCCTCTCCATCTTCCTCCCTCTACTCCTCTCCCTATCCCTACAAATCTCCACCATCCTCTTCATTTCCACCGCCCTCAACGGTTTCGGTTCCGATAATCCACATTCCGCTTCTTTAACCACCATTATATCTCTTTTCTCACTCTCATCTCTTCCATCACCCCCTCTTCCCATCTTCCCACCACCTTCCCTTCCACTCGCCCTAACACCAACACCAACCCCCTTTCCCCCTCTCAAACCATCAATTCTTTTCTCTTTCTCCCCCCATCCTACCAACCTATCCAGATCCAACCCAAGATCCTCATCTCTCCACCCTCCCTTCTCCCCAAGTTCCGGTTCCACCTCATCCCAATCAATACTATGACTCCCGTCTCTACCCATATGCATTCTCGCATCTCTCAATCCTCTTTTGAGAGGTAAATGCGCTAATGCATTTCCATCCCTATCTCCATTACCAGGCAGAGAAAATTCATTCCATTGACCAACCACACGGCCTCTACTTCCTATTCTTGGTCCTCTGCTCCCTGGCCTCTCTCTTGATTTTGTCGGCGGGGGTGGAGATACTTCAACAATTTGGATACCAGCATCCTCATGTTTATCTTTTACTGGCCCCTCCTTTTCTTTTCCCTTGTCCTTTCCCTTCCCCTTCCATTTATCATTCGCTACAATAGCCATTGGAAATACCGGCTTGATTCTCCCTTTCCTGGCTTCCCCATCCTCATCTCCATCTCTCTGTGGACTAATCTCGAATTTCTCCTTCCTCCCTTCGATCAACGTTTTTGTTCTCATTCTCATTTTACCACTACCAATCGCAAGTCTCCCTTGTCCACTCTCCCCATCCTGTTTTTCCTTCCCAGGACTTAGAACAATACTCTCATCATTATTCTTCCTCGAGATATCCTCAAACAATCTCATTTTCTCCGCTATCAACCCATTTCTTACTTGTTTCGGTTTTTTGATCCCCGAGCGCGGCCAAGTCTGGAGTGCACTCTTCTCAGGTTGTGGAGTTACGGGTGAATCATTCACAGGCGCTGGTGTCTGCTGACGTCTTTGTATTGCTATCTTCTCAGTGGATTCCAAGGGTAAAACAGATACTCTCTGCATTATCGTCTCCGAAAGTGTATTTTTCCTCGGCGAGGAAGCAAACTCGGAAGATTTGGGACTTATTTGTTTTTGTTTTTGAGTGGGGAGAGGGGGAAGATGTTGAGGAGTGTCAGGATTAGGAATACTTTTCCTACGAATGGGCGACGAGAAAATGGGAGGTGGTGGTGCCGGCGGAGGAATAGGGATAATTGCAGGATTCTCTCCTTCTTTGACTGGAGACACAATTCTTGGTCCTGAATCTCTTGACACAGAACTAGGTAGTACGGTTCCGGCAAACGATGCACCACCATCAAACCTCATTCTCATATCCGCGACTTTTGATTTCGATCGAAAAGACGACGTATCCTTTATCCGTTGAGGTTGTCTCACATCATCTTTCTCATCATTTTTTGGTACGGGAGGCACTGCATAGTTCTCCTGGAGAACAATTTTAGTTTCTTGACCTTCGGTTTTCCGGGCTTCGTTTTTGGCTTGATAGATGGCTTCGATTTTCTCGCTAATTTGGCTTCGTCGCGTATCAACATCTTTTTGTATACCTGTTTTGGGGTCCTTACGGCCGGGAATTGTTCGTCCTCTGGGGCGGGAAATTTTAGGGACAGAGGGGCCGCGGGTGGGGGTAGCATTGGTTTCATAGCGGGCTAGAGAACTTCCACGTGAATTAATGTCTACTGGTGATGGAAGTTAGTTAGGAATTACAAGGATCTTGGCTGAGTATCTCGAGAAATTTGTTTAAATCAATCAGCCTACCTTTAGTTTCTGACTTCAGTCTCCTGAATCCCTGTGGTCTCGTCGGAGAGGTATAAGGCGAGACCGTATTTGAAGATCTTGTCTTCTCCGAGCTTCCCTGAGAAGCCAAGAAAGGATTCTGAACTGCTTCTCCGAAAACATTGCGTTGTTTTCGATGAAATACTGGCGTATATTGCGCTTTTTGAGCTGAAGAGATCGTAGTACTTTTCTCTTTGGCCACTTCAGATGTTCTAGAGAAGTTTGTCGAGCCTCTCATTGTTGATTTAAAGGTTGGTGTTTCAATAGCGGTGGTGTAGGAAGTTGAGGGGGATTCATTATTCCGATAGATATGGTGAGCTGGAGCAAATAAAGATGGAACGGGTTTTGGAGGACTTGATTTTGCGGGGCTCGAGGGAAGTTTCTCGTCTGGACTTCCGTCGAAGAAGCGTATTCGGTCTTTAATCATGTTTCCGATTTTCTTATTTGGAGACTTTTTCGGGAGTGTATAGGCTGGTGTTTCAGGGTTTTTACCACTCATATTCTTCGAAGTAGATCTCGAAGAAGCCATTCGATTTTCACTCTTCGACGGTGTCTTTATAGTTTTTGCCGGCTGCTGTGGAGTTCTCAGTCGTCTCGATTGGAATTGTCTTTTCTGAGATCGGAGAAGTGTTGATTTAGTACTACTAGGCGTATCCCCCCATGTATCATTTCTCATGTATTCCTCCATAAAAACATCGCCATCTCTAGACATATTCCTACTCGTCGGACTCAAAATTGTGGATAATCTTTTCTGTGAAGAATCTCGTGTTCTGCTTCTTTTTCGAGGGGAGTTTCGTGCCGAGTGTAATGGTGCGGGTTGGAGTGTGAAGTCTTGGATGGGAAGACTTAAAGCGTCCATGGCTTCGAATTTGCCAACTAGACATCGAAGAGATGATGTTACGACTGTTTTTGAACTGAAAAAGTTATGTCGTTAGTACATTTTGAAATGGTATAAAAGATACTAGGCCCGTTGACTCATATAAATCAGCGTGTCGAAGAAGTCTTACCGATAAAAGGGTTTGTTATCCCTACTACTCCGCCCACGATCAGGAGTCGTTTGGCCGTCTAAAGAAGAAGCTTTGGATCTTGATCTCCCAGCGGTAGATATCTTAGCATTGGAGCGAACACTATTATGGCCATAAATGCTACGACCACGTCCCCATGATCCATGGTAAGCCATATTTGCCACATCCACTGCCCGGGTAAATACTTCAAGTCAAAATCAAATAGCAAGGAATACTATGTATGATATGATCACCGGCATAAAGCAGTGAAATAGTTATGTTGTATGAGAAGGCAGCTGAACGAATGACGATATGAAGTTGTGATGTTCTGTGGTGTATCCATTCAAGAGGCAACACCATGGGATGACGAGAAATGCTCCTTCCATCTACGATGCGAAGTCACCTTAGACTAGAAATCGCACAATCGCTGTTGGCACTTGCCAGAGTTATCAATATTGAAAAGCACGTCACCATGTTCAAAAGAAACCTTAATGTGTGATAATGACCCCTTTCTCAAGAGACCTATAAATTAATACCATAAATTCCGATGCGTAAATACATTCGAAGAAGAAATTTTTATATCTGATTCGCTTCGCACCTGTGCAAATGCTCTTAATTACTACTCATTACCACCTTATCTTCAGATATCACCTCTATTGAACTGTCCAATCGTTTTCCTCGTCAAATTAGGGGTATATATCATGCGTAGCTATACTTAAATTCACTCATGCCTTCTGAACGCCATACGATTTATTAATACGAACACCCATGGCTTCAAGATCCATTTCGGTGCTATCTCTCGGAGCATGATTTGCCATGTTATCCTCGACAATACAGTCAATTGTGGTGACTTGGTCCATGACATTGCTGCCTTTTCTCATCATGGTGGCATTGCTTCCTTTTCTGGATGAAAAATCAAGGCGAGAGGATTGTGCCGTGGTGTCGCTGGCATATGCCTTTCGTGAGAAATTTCCGCTTTGTGAACCTTGCATGGTGCGTGAACCAGTAAGGTTGGACACGTCGATAGTAGATGTTTCCTCGTCTGTTGCCATACCGGCCCAAAGTGAAGAAATGGGAAGTAAAAGTGCGACTGATGTAAGGGCAATAGTGCCTGCTTCTGGAAATGAAATTGGTGTCACATACTCGAGGATGGCAAAGATAGCTGTTCGATATTAGCATACACTTTAATCGAATCATAGTATTGAATCCTTACAAGGTATGACCATGGTGCAACCACCCATAGCAGCGAGAATTCGCACGGCGCTCCATTGTCTCCATCCGTTTCTTCGGCGATTGTAGAGAGTCCATACTAATTTTCCAGTGAATATAAGGGAGAAGAACCATATCGAAATTGTCTCTGTAACAAGGGTTCCTTTGACTAGCCATTGCATTGGCACAGACGAAGCAGACGTTGCTAAGATGGCCACGGAATTGACCACCGTCGCGGCGAACCTAAAACCAGTTGCTAGTAGGGCGACGATAGCAGAGAGTGTGGTGAGGATGATTCGATGTATATTATCCAAGTTTTTACAAACAGTGTGGGCTTGAAGATATAAAGACATGTTGACTGTGATTGTCATACAAAGAGGAATGACACTACCAGCAACACTAGAAGCATACGACGGTCGTGGCACCCTGCTGAAATCGAACGTGAAGGCGGCGTAGAAGTCATTGAAACCTTGAAGAAAATAGATGGCATAGAGCAAAGCGCGAAGAAAACCGAAAATGAGTGAGAGGGTATTGAGGACAAAGAGGAAGGACTTGCGCTTGGCGGCCTTGGTGAGGACGACGACGACGAAGAACATCAATAAGCAAGCTCCAGCTTGAGCACCATAATTGATACAACTAGCCACGTTGTAGTAGTAGAAAAAGTCGATGTCGAGTGGGGTGATAGACACAGTCGTAACGCCATCGGCCATGAGAATGGTAATGCTCTGGGTGAGTGGATCGAAGTTCGAACTACCGGAAGCCATCCTTGCTTTGGATGTTTCCAGATGGTGGTAAATCGTCGGTATGATAAGGTGTCAAAGTAGCAGGTGTGTCGAAGGAGTAATGTAGAAGGCAGTTTATTTGCCTAGCAAAGATAGCTATGGTAGAATAATCGAAGTATTTTCACTCTGGTGTGGAACATTCGCAGATGTTGAAGGCTGGAGTTGACACGCTGGTTGTAGGAGGGGAGGGAAGTTTATATTCAAATTGCCTCTAGAAATTCTTGAGCTACTTAGAAGATCACAAGCCGTGCTCGTAACGAGAATGTCTCGAGATAATAGCAAGTGCATTACTTTGCCATAGCACTGTGGACATAAAACAAATCTGACGAGGATCGAGGTCTCAATAACATCACAGTCAATATCACATTTAAGAACAATGGAGACTCCTTAGTATTGTTCGATTTTACCGAAATAGACCACACTAACACGAGATTTTAAGCACCAAGGAATAAGAGAAATCTCAACATAAAATAAATCAAAGAATAAGTTGTTCACAGTCAACTTTAACCTAGACTACTTAGTTAAGATCAATTAGGAAATAGAAATATGATTCAAAAGCATCAAAACTTCAACGCAATTCAGAAATATGAGTACATGATGTTTGTGGCAGGTGTTCTTAGTATTGTCCGTGATACCTTCGTATTGTTGTTGTAGGCGAGCCACATGGAGCCACACGAAATCTTGAGCAAAAGAAGTGAATTTTTGGGGTATGAAATAAAAGGGGAAGTGGAACGGATCATCGCTAGGCAAGTAACAGGACAACATCATTTCAAACTTGGTGTCACAAATGAATCAAGATGACAACGATGCTGTGCTCGACATTACATCTAATCAGCGGTGAAGTCACTGCAATTGATTGTCAAGAAATTTGCAAAGTTATGAGACAAAAACATGCCAAGATTCTAAATTTGGCGTGAGATTCACGTGCTGGAATCGAAGGGTTGTAGCAACATTCTTTCGCGGGCCGTTTCAATGCATCGAAGCCTCACAGTTAATCTGATGTTGTGTATCAATCAATCTACATGTATAGATAACACTTCTGCATGTTACCATTATTGACATACCACAACTTCTTGAAAGATCAATCTGATATGTTGAGCTCAAGCTGTCCACCATCTAAGCCGGAATACTGCCGAAGAATTCATGTGTAAGATATCGGTAACTTGCAGAGCCGGTAGGACGAGTATGTCAGAGGCACGCATCGGATTCAGAACGCTTTCCTTTCTCTACCTTAATTTGGAAAAAAGAGTGACCCCGACCGGATGAAACCCGAGTTTCCCATTTTGTCTTCGTGAAATATGGATGCATACCTTATGAAAATCAAACTTACGGTAATTAGCGTACGTCGGTTCCAAAAAAAGGCACACTGCAATACTGCAAGTTCCCCTCTGATGACTTCTTTCCAAAACTTTATCCGATAATCAGAGATAATGGTACCTACTTATTTAGGTATTCATAACTGTGCATTGAATTGTCTTCTTCTTCGCCGATCATATATTCCTTTCTATATCGCCTCTCCAAGGCCTGAAAAGATCTAAGCTAGCCTACCAGCTGCGCCGAGGCTTGTTGGGAGATTTTTAATGAAGAGATTGGGATGATTTGAGTATATATGTGAAGGTGAAGAGTAAGCTACTTTGTGATGTTAATGTTTTGGGGACTGATGTTGTGGGATGTATATTATGTTTAGAAATAGAGATAAGCTATGCATAAAGGAAGTCGCAGGATAAATAGATAAATCCAGGTCTGCGGTCTTAGTGGCCCAAATGCTCTTTTAGTATTGAATCCTTTAACAGTAGGACGGATTCCTTGGTATGCGATTGATTCCGTGTCTATGTTCTGTGGAATATTCATCTGGTTATTACATTGATGGTTGAAGATTTGTTTCCTGATCATTGAGAAGCGAGACATTGAAAATCTTGATACGCATGTAAATGACCTGAACCTTCTTGAGAGTCGTGTAGAAAAACCAAAATACTGCGAATGTAAGCAAAGAACAAGCTCATAGTTGTATCGCTTGAAATTTTAATCAAATCGCAATCACAATAAGAAGCAATAAAAGAAAACGTTTTTTGATCAGCATAATTAAGATTTAAATAATGAGCGTGCTCAGCATCTATGAAAGGACTTTATGTGTATAAGGAAAGTATAAGTCAATTCATCATAACAATATCTATAGGACCACCCCCTCTTCCAGCTCTGGAGAAGAAATCGCAGATCTCATTCTCCATCGCTAGCAAGAGTCCACAACAATACAAAAGAAATTTCTAACACAAAGGGAATTCCGAGCCATTCATCAACCAATAATAACCATTAATCGTATAACTTGTTCCATCTCCATACCACTTCGGGTGCATTACCCACTATCGACCATCGCTAGCATACTGAAGATGCTTATTCGGACTCGGTAGCAAGAGCACGTGCAAAGCGGCGCTTGCTGAGGTTGTACTCGATCGCACGCTTCTTGGCACCAGCGGATTGGGTGAAAGCAACGGATCCACCGAAAGGACCAGCGAGAGTGCTGTTCTGGACCTTGGCAACACAGACGTTGGAGGCGCCACCGACAGAGCCGGAGCAAGTCATACCAGCTGGCATTTGAACAGCCATTTGGAAATCGGTGGTTTGAGCGGCGGAAAGACCACCGATACCGATACCTGGAACGTTCTGGGTAACTGCAGCCTTCTTGAAAGCAGCTGGGTCAGTTCCACCGGAAGTGGCGTCGACCATTGCGGTCAATGGTCCGGCACCATCTTGGTTGACTTGATGGAAGGTCATCTTGACAGTTCCGTCATCAGCGCAGGTTGGCATGCCAGATGTGGCACCGGCACCCATAGCGGCCTTGACACCGGTCTCTGAAGTGCCAGATGGAGTCTTGGCACCACCATCAGCGGCGCGGACAACGAGGGAGCGTCGGAGCATGCTGGCAGCGTGAACTTCACGAGCTGCAACAGCGGCGGTGCTGTTGGCATCGCCTCCCATGAACATGGAGATCATCTTGGCAGCGCTGACTGGACCAGTGGCAGTGCGACCAAGAGCAGAAGCCTTGGAAGTACCCATCTCATTAGCTCTGAGGATGGAGGTATCAGCCTCAGAACCGCAACCTGGGGTTGGGCAATCACGAGGAGTTCCATCGGCGACTAGATAAATATGTTAATAGGATGAAGCTAAAAAAAGAATGAGAAGCTATGAGCAAGAGATGAGAAAGCTTACCAGAGAGAGCTGGCATGTTAACACCGTTGGCACCCTGGACTTCAGTGACGACACCGTGGGCGAGGACATTGGTGGCAGCGAAGGCCAAAAGAAGGATTGATGAAGTATATTGCATTTTGAAGGTAGTTGGTTGGTTGGTTAGTTGGTTATAAAGTTGAAGAACTTGGAAATTATTAAAGGATAGTTTGTGTAATTAAATTTAAAGCGACCGGCGCAAGATGGAAAGATTGTAAGATAAAGTGAAGTGAAGAAAAGATGCTGAAGATGCTGATGATGAAAAAAAAGATATTCCACTGGGAGAATGGACATTCTTTATACAAAATTCCACTACTGCCAGAAGTCAAAAAGCTTGGTTGAATGAAAAGACCGGATGCCGAGCAAGGAACTGCGTTGGTGTGCTTGGCCATATTCTCTCCATAAACGTTTCAAAAACATACATATAACCAAGAGGTTTGGTGATACTAGTCCGAGACGTCCAAGACCTGACCACGATTCGTTATTGCAGTCATGACTTGGTAAGGACCTGGATTCTTTGAGCCTCGATCTGCGAATTTTCCATACAGAACAATTCAGACTAAGGACGGAAATTTTTTTCGAGAGACCTAACATTTTCAAGAATAACCAATGACAAAACACGATGTTTCTTGGTCGATCATGCAATGCTGGGGTGTGAGATTACCTGGGGACGATCTTGAATCTCATGGAGATGAGCCTCTCGGATCTTTCATCTTTGCTTCTCCAACCCTAAGGCTGATGCTTTTAGTGTTTGGACTTTGCTCCTTCCTAGAACTAGATGACTAGTATCGGTGTTCGGAAGTTGCTATTGGCTTCTTGCCTGTTTTGAGTGGGCATGGTCATAGAAGTTAAGCTTGTTTCGACATCACAATCAGCTCCTGGGATATGAACAATGTCCAACTTCCATAAACACCGATAATGAGAACCAGCCTCTAAATCGCAGCAATAGCCTCAAAGGTCTTAGCTGCCGCAGATGCTCAAAATATCCTGGAGGCCGTGCGGTTGTCTGGGAACATGCAACTTTAAAATTGTGAATCTCCAATGACCATGTGTTTCTTCACAGGGAACAATTATAGTGGGAAAACCCGTTCGCAGGTCTAGCCTTGACTGGAATTGTTGGCGACAAAAACCAACGTTTTGGAAACACTCCTCTGTAGCAAATTCGAAATCAGCCACAATAGTTTGAACTTCAGCTACTTCGCCGTCGCAGCTTCTTACAAGAAAACTAATTCTGTGACGATATCGTCAATGTAGCCACCAGCACCTGAGGACGAAATGATGCTTTGCACATGGTACAGAGTACGTCCTCGTCCCAAGTTTCAACTGTTCGGTTTCAATGACTACTACGCCTCAGACGACTTTAAACATCTCCATTCATGCTTCACCAAACAACTAAAAAATTCTGTCTGGGTTATTTGATTCCGGCCGATTTGATCTAAATAATCTTCGATGGCATTGATTGTAAACAATGCAAACAATGTAAACAATGAAATTTTGCTGAGGTACGAAGAGATCGTCATACCGTATTTCTCTGGCAGTGTGGTGTTTCATCTCGAAGTTCCAGCCTCTACGAAACCTGAAAAGGAAATTAGGACGGACGGAGCTGGAGTCTGTGGTAACATTAGCTCAACACGTGACTCGTAATTATCCGCTATGATATGACATTACCTACCGTTACTTCACCATCGACTACACTTCATAAAGAGCGTAATAAAAGGCAAACGTTCGCCTCAATATGACCATAATCTTCAAAGTATTCTTTCTTAATTTGCCTATATTCTTCCCATGGTTTTTTTTTTTTTTTTTTTTTTTTCATCCGTCTTAAACGACAGAACCAAATCCCACTGGCATTTTGAAATGGCTTGCTTGTCTTTGGCAATAATTTTCACACGAGCTTTCTTTGAATGAATGAATCGGCATTCATACGGGACTTCCTCGAAGCTTCCCTCGAAACCTCCCTCGACATAGTATTTCGCCTTCCATGTTCCATGCCGCCGCGCATACGGCAGCAATCACGATATCCTTTTGTATCTTACGTACGTACGTAGGTATATCGGCCACGTCAGGATTCTTTGAGCAAGCACCAAACTTACCCATTCACGTCGAGAGGCTTGATAATTAATCCGAAAGAGTGCGTATACGAAGCAACTCGTATCCGCCTTGAAGAGATTATCGATGATTAATAAGATATTACTCCCTCAAGAGGATGTCTTCATCAATGTGTAAATGTAGGCGAATGACCTTAAGTGATTAGCCTACTATAGTAGCAGTGCTTTATATTTTTTCTAATCGATTGAAATGCAACTATAGCGTTTTAGATCCTGTCTTCAATTTGAGTAGATATAAAGAGTGATTAGGAATACATAATAAAAGTTAAAAGTGTTCGAGTTCACCATAATTCCAATTACTTGTGTGTTCACCGTTCCGTGTATCAAGAGAAACCCCGTCTAGAAGCATTTGATTGTTTCCAACAAAACCGAGCCAAGCGATACAGTAGTTGATAGTACACAAGGCAACGGAGTTCGAGGTATGTTTCAATTCTTAGATATTTGACTTTCAACAATCGTAACTAACCTGTGAGAATCTCAACAGAGACAGAGTCTGTCTGCGATAGCAACAAGAAAGAAAAAGCGAACGAAAACAGAACGACTTCGGAATCCCTACAATCGAGAATCTACAGTGCATCACATTACAAAGTAAGGACATTGTGCTGGGGTCTTCGAATCTAAACCATACTGTTCAAAATGAATGGGGTACCCAAGGGTATTTATGTAAATTCTCTAGAAATAGAACAAGCAGTTCTAACTATACATACAATAGGCCGCTCATTCTCGAGGATGATAAGCCAGATGTTTCTTCTTTCCAAACTACTTTTTTTGACGATGTCTCTGTCGATACTACCACTTCCAACTTCGACCTGAGCCAGTCAGACTATCTTTCTGATAACGAATGATGGTGGGATATCAAAGTCGGCTGTTTCGTTGATACACTTCCGCTTCCAAATCCACTTCCACTTCCACGTCCACTTCTTTTGCACAGGCAGGATTTCTCAGCCTCTGTGCCTACCCAAGACCAGCCTGACACTCTTTTCAGCACTCTGGAACATCATTGAATCAGGTAAGTCTACCTAGCAAGGAGCCAGGTTCGTATTCTCTGATTGGAACATTTAATGAGGATCGTGAGGCGGAGGAGAGATGTCAGGATGAGGAAACGGTAGAAGCGAAGTGGGAGATTTTCGAGAATATACATGCACACAGCGAGGTGGAAGCAAGCGCGGAGACACCAGGAGGAGACTGACGATACCCGCCATTCTGAGCATAGCGCCTCCAACGCCAGCAATGAGGATGACAGTGAGTGACGGAGAAGGATGACCCGGACGACTCTGAGGACGAGGACTATGCTTGTTCCAACATTGACGATGACTCTCGACCTGCAAAGCAACAGAAGCAGCTCTTAATATATGTTTTGCATGACACGGACGATGAAGATGTACGACCTGTAAAACGACGAAAGCGATTCGCAGTATCTATAACGGAACTTTTTACATTTCCGTCTTCAAATTCTAGGCAGAGTGACATATATTGACTACAGCCTTCTGAGAGCCCGTTCTCAGAAGTAGACAATATGCTAGCTGCTGAACACCGTGAATTTCTCATTGTATGCGTTCTTAAACGTATGGTAATTGGCGCCGATACGGCATATACACTCGAAATAAATCTACTACACATACCAGAGAGTCTTACTATCATGTTTCCATTTCATAAGTCGGGCGATGTGGACAGGGAGGTGTTTAAGGAGCAGGTAGTGATTCCTCAAAGACATACTCTAAGAGACATGAAAAGATTGCCCCGCAAATATGGGGCTGGCCTAGGAGGAGACTTCACAGATGAGCAACAAGACCTACTAGTCAAGCTCGTTGTTCGCAAAAACAAATCTCGTGAGGAGATCAGGCGGTATTTGCCATGCTTTACATTGCAGTCATTGAAGGAGAACTACAAGAAGCGGGGTGGTGCACCTCAAAGCGGGGGCCAAAGGCTGGCGTAAAGTAGTAGTCTCCCAAAGAGGAATATTCAAGTTCTTAGGGTCAGAAGCATATTAAAATTCGCGAAATTCAGCTGGGCTGGGAAGCCTCTCGGTTAGCTGGCCGCCAACTGTGAAGAATTCTTTACTTGGTTGCATTTCCTAGGTAGGCATTGAGCCAACGGTTACACGATCTGAAATATCATACATATCTTGCGGGTTATATGCCTGCGAGACTGATGGTCGAGAGATCTTTCCGGTTAATATTCCCGATTGCATTTTCCAGAGATTGAAGAAAAAGGTGGGGTCTAGGCAACCTAAGACAAGGCATGAATCTTGATACTTTTGTATGCTTGAATTATTATTTTCTTTCTAAAACACTACGCCGTGTTCTCCGGGGATTGATCAGGTGCAAAGCTGAGATCGTATCACGGGTTACTTAAAAGATGGTATATATCGTGGTGCATACTTGTATACTTCACAAATTGTTTACATATCTATTCACTGACATGTTAGGAGGTATTCTCGGGAGGTCAAAGCTGATGGGAGTAGTACAAATTATCTAAACATGGCGTATATCATGTTACTTGCATGCTTACATATTTGGCCAATCGACTGTTGTGTACTAATATGCTAAGTTGTGTTCTCTGAAGATTAAATCCAGGAGAAAGCTGAGATAGCGGCACAGGAAACCTCAAAAATGCATAATGTGTAGAATGTCTACTAGATATGTCAGGTCACCTTTAAGCCGCTAGATCCGTGAATATGATAGGGCTAGCTGTGATTAACAGAAGAAGTGGCATCAAAAAGCCGGGTTAATAGGTGAATTCTCAGTAACATCTCAAATTTTGAAAGGCTAGGTTCTAGCATCCATCACTCGGATCTGTCTCACAACCCCGCACTTACAGAATCCAGAGCTCTGTGAGCAGGAAATCCCGCCTGAACCCCGCTGAAGTATTGTTACGCATCACTCTATGTGTTGTAAAGGCTTGAGTCGAGGTGCATCGAGATTACTCCACAGTTCATTAGAATGAATATGTGTCAAAGTTACACTGACAGCTGAACACATGGGCAAGGGATTGGGCAGGAAATGATATTTCTTACAAATCTTTTGCCAAATATGTACCAAGGTAATTGGTGTATGTAGATGGTCAACTCAAATATAAAAAGGTCGGTTTCCCTGCAGACAAACAGTTGATTCTGCACAACATAGTTCTCTATTCTATACTATCAATTGGCTCTGCACTAGATAGCAACTCGAAATGGCTAGACTTTTCTATTCACTTTACTTGCGTTCGGTGAGTTCTCTGGTTATGACCAACAAGTTTAAAATCTCTGATTAATTTTTGACATAGGTATCACCACTTTCGCAACGCATCTTCCAACCCGCCAAAATAGCGTCTGCGCGATGTGGTGTACAGCTAATTTCGCAAGTCCCGGAGCCTGTACATCGCAAGCCGCCCAGGGAATAGGTCCTTGCTATACCTGCGGTCCTCTTGCGGCCAATCCTGCGCAAGAAACACTATGTAATGATGTTTGCGTCGACACTCAGAATGACAAAATAACTGTGGAAGCTGTGGCTTTGTGGTATATGTTACCTTGCTTTTGTGTACTTAAATGCTCTTCGGATCTTGCTAACGTTTTTGAAGTGTCCCAACCCATGCCACAGCGGGACAACACCCTTAATATTTTGTCAACAAGGAACCTGTGGTTTTGGGTGTCTTGACTAGCCCTAGCCCTAATGTGGCCAGTGCAGCAAAGCAGGCTGACTACCAAGAAGGGTTCAATGAGAGCAGGTTTAACTGTCATGATATAACACTTAGCCACTCCTGGCAAATATTACTGTTTCCGTTATTAGTTTTACTATTTCTGTATTACGACCAGAGCAAAACATATGACTATGAGGACCTTGAGCTCAGTGATTAGCTAATCATGGGTAGCAACCCATGATGTCATATGTTCTGACTGTCCTACTGAATCCTACTGGTTCTATTTGGAATATGGCAGTGGGACATGATGGAAGCGATGAGACAACAAGGGATAAAGGTCTATATAAGCAGAATATATTTCCTCGGTATATGGAGCTTCGTGCTCAAGTCAAGTAGCAATTCTATCACTTAGTTACTACTGTCTGAAATCACCAGTTCAATTTCTGTGACGAACAAGTAGATGTATATCTAGGATCTGATGGAGGGAAGTTTAAGAATCAAGTGGAAGATTGATTGCTGAAAGTGATAGGAAGATGGAAAGATAGTTTATATCTTGATCATTCATTGCTCTCTCTGTGAACTACTACCAAAACATGAATTCAGAAATCAGTATATTAGCCCCTCATCTCTAAGAATAACAGAGATTCGAAGAATACAAATGTCTCTTTCTACCTGACAGAGTCACCAGTATTAAGCAAAGGATGATACAATAGCGCAATTGTTAGCAGTGTGTCTATATCGATCAACTACATGCTATCATCACACTGCATTATATTATTCACCACACCTATATTATCCACTCCCACTCCTTCTCACTACCCTTCATCCCAAGACAAAAGTCCTGTCTACAAGCAAGTTATAATTTACCCAGGCCCCCGACGGGGATATCAGGCAGAACGAAGGCCTTCATTCTGTCGCTTATTTATTTATTATAGTATACTTAGCGAGATGGCTAGCCTTATAGCAATCCTTATATAAGAATTACTTTTTCACGTAAATAGCTAGCTCCTTAGACTGAATTTAATATCAATAATTAGGACTTACATTATAGGTACTATGTCACCTATACTCTTCTCATACAAACAGCCACCATTTGTGCTGTTCAAATGAGCACAATCCAATATCATCGGAAGCCCACAATCTTTCCCAATTACCGTCATTCCATTTTTAAAAGGAAGTCACATCTCCGCCTCGAGTAGCAGTTTGTCCAGCATCATGCTTCATGGACTACCCATGAATGGAGATATATGCGATAGGTAGCCCGTACGAGACAGATCAATGCCTTACCATCCCAAGGGTAAATATTGATTGCCCCGCTTTCGCAAAGAAATATTGCGACACATTCCCGCTGGGTGTAGTTAAGATTCACAACAAGATAACAGGTGGGTCTCTGACGGTAAGCTGTGAACGGGACTCCCGAAGCATAACGATAAAGGATGATGAGTATACTGATCCATCTCGATCGGCACCTATTATCTATATGATAGATAGTAGTAGCGACTCCCACAAGATTCGGTAATCAGCGAGACAAGTCGAAGGATTATTGTTCAAGGGGTATCCTCACGTGACCTAATTCCTTCCGAATCCCGAAAAGGAATTATTTCGCGGGATGGCTCGCTGAGGGGCAAATCACGATGAGATTGATGGCGAATTTAGGTTCTCCGAGATCGTGAGCATCGTATCCCAATGCTTATAATGCCCCTCTAAGGAATTTAGTCGTACAAAATACGTACGTGTATGAAGTACGAAGACGATGTGTATGAATCAGTTGATAGTTTCCCCGAGATTGCATGTCTCTTCAGCCGACGACGGTCCGATCCCACCGTGCCTACCAGTTCAATGGTCCGTTTTTTACATGACACATGGATGGAATACAACAAGCGACATATGCAATATGTAGAGAGCCGCATGACATGACCGGCTGAACTTGTTTGATAAAGTTCCAGTTCTGTCGATCTTTGCATAATCTGGAATTGATGGTATCATGATGAGTAAACGTGGAGGTTTTTTAGAACATTCGAAGTAATTTCAGGTTAAGAGGTAGTTACATTGATGGCGACATACTGATCTAATCGGTCCCTCCATACTAACGTTTGTTAATTGTTAGATCCCCCGAAAGTAAACCCAGAAAGGGCCAGAAAGGCCTCAGCAAGTGACCAACCATTGATACCGACCTTGGCATACCTGAGCCGGTTTGAAGGTCGTATTTTCTCCAAATCTATGGTTGCATTATCGTAGCCGCGTTTTCCTGTTAATCGTCATCTGTTAACACCAAACCCTTCATCTATCCATTCGCGTATTTTGTACCAACCATCAATGCCGTCCCCAACTCATCTACCCAGAAATACGGACCATATTGTTACTTTGAAAGCCGCCTCATCGGACGATTATGATGACTATGGCTGGTTGAAACTTTTCAGAGAACATTAAATCCCGCCTTTCCACTTTTATTTGCAAGGAAACTCCCTACTGCATTATTTATAAATGGTAAATCAACTTGGTATATCGGCTCCAAACTCGTAAAATACAGAAGCATTCATTAAGAAAAGCATCCGCTGTGCGTATTCAGCTGAAAGATAGCCACAAGGTAATTAATTGGATCCAATCAGTGACCCTTAACTGCAATTACCCGAAGCACTATCCGAAAGGCGTCGCAAAAATGAAGGATAGTGTCGACTACCGAAACTGATGTGAGCTGAACTCAAGATCAATCTTGTTCCATTTTCTCCATCTTCACCATCTTCACCACAAACTGAATGTTACGAGTAAGAGAATTATGAGTAAGGATACTGGGTATAGGTAGGAAGCAGAATATATTCAATTTGGATAAAATAATACTCACACGACCTTCTTTCCTTTTACATCACCCAGGAATTCCCATGAGCGAGCGTCAAAAGGGTACAAGATGTAAAATTGTATTGGTTTCTAGATAAATAGATTCTTTGGACCTTGATCAATCTCATCTCTCTATCGATAATTGACGCGGTAACTGCAATGCCAGTACCACAAGCAAGTACGCATTGCATGGCGCTCTACAGGGTCAATAATGGATAAGAACTTAAGAAAATACCTAGATAATACTAGGTAGGGCTTGGCATGGGTCTCTCAAAAGGCCTACTTCCCAACTACGGATATTCACCAAGACAATATGACAATTCCCAACTCTTACCATCATATCTCATCGCATTACCTGCTATATTACATGCAGGCAGACATTCACCGGTCAATAAATCCACAATCCCATAAACATCACCAACTTTCCGATTGTTGGTTCTAACGCCGAGCTTACATTTTGTACGTACAATAACCCTATGGTGCAACATAACGTTACCAGCCCAGCAAATATACAGTCCAGCGACCGTCGTCTCATCCATCCATCTCATCCCACCATTGACATGAGATTGGTGCGAAATACGGCGGCACAATCAGCCGCGTTTGTTGACGTTTAATTCCTCATCTATTCGCACTTCTCTTAGGATGATGAATAAATGAATGGTATGCTATGCGCTGCGATAATACAGTGGTACATCAGGTAGGCATATAATGGTACCTATGTACAGTAAAGTACCAAGCCATGTGCTTTTCAGTGCTCTAGGCCTATTTATTCCTACTAAGTACAATTCACACGAAATCTGAGACCAGCAAATCTCCGAAAATAGCCAGATTTTGCCAGTTTGGTGTATTGTGACGGTCAATTGTGAGATGAGGAGAGCTGTATAAACTCCTGCCTTTACCATAATCAGACAGTCTGGCGATAGAAATGTTGGAACACTAAGCGGGAGATCGCTCCACGGGACTCGTGAAGGGATTCGAAGGAAATCTAGCCTTGTAGCTGTAGGTACAGTAGCACCTCCGTGCAGCCTTACGAGTGGAACCCCTTCCCACCACTCTTTGGCTTACTGGGGAGGCCTCTCCGTGTGACTTTTCTGACGGTGATTGATGGAGAGGTCCTGGTCAGAAGGTTGGAAAGGTGGAAATACGGATTAGGTACAATTTGATGGATAGATATCTTTCTCAACAAGGTATTTAGAGATATGTACCTAGTATGGATGTTAATCATTGGGATTCTGCGGTCAATGAAATATATCGAATCCATGTCTAACCCTACACAAAAGCAGAACAGAAAAAAGAAAATAATTAAAAGAAAAACATGGGAATCGCAACGTGGTAACGAACTAATCTACAAAGCATCTAGTAACAGCAGCCAAAATCTGCTCTCTCCCCAAATTTCTTACCCAGTTGGGCTGAAGCAAGACCTTACTAGGATTATAGTGGGGTGTTTTGCATAACCCGGAAACAGGGTTGGAGGTCTCGACATATCCTTTAAGCCTGACAAGGATCCTCTAAAGCATTCCACCAGAAAGCTCCATTCATACGCCCCCCATCTAATCTGGTCATGTATCCCATTGCCTCCTCATCATTACTATACTAAAACTAAAAAGGGCAAAAAGGAAACATCTCACGAGTACTTTGGACTTGCATGTCCCTGACAGTCTCTTCCACATGGATGCCAATGGATTTACCTTACATACACTTTGCGATGCTCCTGCATGCGCGTAAGATCACTTTGCTGACAGTAACTTCGGTTTGTTTTTGTTTTATTGTCCTCGATTCTACTAACCTTAGCGAAGAATCTTTCTAATCCATTATTCCATATTGAGGTACCCGGTTCCAATCTCTACTTAAGCCTCCTTCTTCCCAACTGTGTTTGTCCAGATGCATACCTCATCTACTTCATCATATATATAGTTATCTAATACCCCCATCTTCACCTCCTTTCATTCATCACTCTCTCAGCCTCCAATCTTTTGTCAACACCCCGACAACAGAGAGACAACTTTACAAGAGAGATCACGAGACTCAGCTCACCATTCATCCATCATGCCCGTCGTATCTGAGCCCATCACGGGACTATCTCACGCATATACATATGGCTTCTTCTCCAAAATACCCACTCCCTACCTATTCCTAAGCGGAGTTTTTTTTCTTTGCATCACAATCTTCATACGGAGGAAACGCAGTTCCACAACAAAATTACAATATCATTTCCCACCAAGTCGTCCCTCTACCCCTCTTCTCGAAAAGTCCGATGTGAATATCTTTTCATACATGGATGAAAACCCAAAATTGGATACCGACAACCTCGCTCTCTCAAGAACCTCCTCGTCTTCTTTCGATTTCACCACCTCCCCCTCCTCAATCTCCAGCTCCCCAAAAACATTTTCTCGTCTCCCGCCACCACCTCCCTTCACGCCACCCTCGCCCCTCGAGCCTCTCCCCTACTCTCCCATCCACGGAGGCGGAAGCGGCTCCGCTCCCCCCACCGAAATCCCCCCCCGTCGTCGTTCCTACACCAAGCCTCCCAACCCCCTCACCAACACCCCTGTCGTAAATGGCGAGATAATTTCCGGCGATGGCTGGCGTCGCCACACGCGCGTTTTCGGGGGCGGAGTATGTGAGGCGTGTGCCGAGAGCGAGAGGAGAATGAGCGCGTGACTATATGAGCGGGGCTTGAAGAATAGTAATCTGAAGATTTCGAAAGGGAATGGCGAGGTAATTGAGAGATCCTGGAAATCTGTTGCTATTGGCGGGTTTGAGAATGGGAGGACGATGATTTCGGAAGAGGAAGAGGAGAATGGTGGCGAGCGAGAGATGAAGTGGATGAAAGAATGAGAAGATAGAGGTTGGGTTGCAGTTATGGGATAGGATTCTTCATTCATGTGAAAAGAGCGGAGACCTCAAGATTCATACGCAGATGCGGGGATTATGTAGCTGCATGACAGGTGAAGGGAGTAATTTCACGTGATTTTTGAAATTAATGGATGAGATCTTCATGGCAAAGCCATCAAAAAGAGAGTAGGAAAAAGAAAAGGTAAGGAAAAAGCAGAAAATCGTGGCAATCAAGATAAAAGAGTCGGAATGAATGGTTGTGTGCATTTACCGTCTATCATCTCCTAGGTATACACAGGCGTTAATTGATAGGTCACCTGCGAAGGAGGTTTGCTTTGGATTTACTTGGTTCTGCTATGGAAGGATGGATGGAAGTTATTTACTATGTCACTAAAAATACGTTGCTGGCGAATCCATCATCGCCGCTTAGATAGTTTTGTACTGTGGATGGATAAGGATGTATGAAGTTTATGAATGCAATTTTTCTCTCGCCACCTGGTATTCAACGTGTATAAAAAGATATGTGGAGGTCGAGATTGTTGGTAGATCTAGAAGTACTACAAATGTGTTTATTCTTTCTTATATTGGTAACTTTAAAGTAAGATGAATTCATAAAGATTATACGTCAATCTTGAAATATTGCTATGCGCTGATCTTACATCATAACTTATGCTTCTTATTATCTAATCTACTTGTACAATCCTTCATTCAATACTTTGTACCACAAATGTCCTCCCCTATTCAACGCCACAAGATTTGCTTAAAGATTCTCCTCCTTAGTAATACACATTCCAGTCATATTATCCAATAAATAAAAGGCTATGTAAGAAGTATACTATAGTAAGTAGCATAAAAGACCACGCCATGCTGATGAAAAACATGCAAGTAATTTCAAAGTCCAAAATACAAAGTACCTAAAATTTACTCGATAGCACTCTCAGATACCATCCCATTTGAGCCCATATTTGCTACACTTGAATTTCTTTGCATGGCTTCTTGGCTTTCTTTGAATTTCTGCCAACCTTCAGGATCGTTCTCAATGAGTCTCTGTCGAAGAATGCTAGCTTCGTTGTTCAGCTCGGTTATCACCGCATCTGGGCCTAGAGTCTCTAGTTTGTTTCTGATGTCTTCGCCTTGGAGGTCCTCAACCATAGACCTTAAAAATTGTAGATGTGCTGGTTGAATTTCGTGTCCCGTAGTTCCATGTAATTTGTCCTCGCTTTCTGGTTTGATAAGATTACGACGAATTTTCTGCCCAAAACGATGCATCCTGCCTTCTTCCTGTGAAAGTGCTTTGGAGGCCAATGAGACATCGGAGTTGTGACGAGATAGAGTGGGGCGAATTCCACCCTCGTCGTGCCCTCCCTCTTCATCTGATGGTTGATTTTCAGCCAAGATTGGTTCGGGTTCAACGTCTGATCCTTCGTAATCAGTTTGGAGTGGATATGCATTATCCGTCATGGTTGTTCGCTCCGTGTCGGGTAATGATGGTGACAAGCGGGTCTCGGGAAATTCGTCTTCAAATCTTTTGATCATATTTTGTAATGTATGATCAAGGAATAGTAATCGGTCTGGTTTGCGGTCAGTTGAGTCAAGGTATATTTGCAAAACAATGAATAATTCTTACTGTAATTGTGATGATCACTGGCCTTCGACTCCTTGACTAGAGCAGGTTGTAATCTAGCCCGAATCTTCCTGGCACTTCCCAATAGATTCTTCGACATATCCTTGGCTTTGCCACCTTTCACAGGTTTGTTCGGGGTGGCCGAGCTGCTGCTTGGCCTAGATAATTCGGAGATAGCTTGATCCATTGATGGCCTCCTAGAATCATTGCCTTTGTTTCGTAAACAGATACCTAAAGCTTTAACCACACCTGTCCCGCCAATCACATAATCTTCATCAGGAGCTGGCTCATCATCATCATGATTCTCTTGGACTCCTTCCATGTGCCCCACAATGTGTAACAATACTTCGGGAACTGCAACGTCTTTTCCGTTGGCAGCTGCATGGGGATCAGAGGTTGCAGCAACAGCTTCACTGATTTCTGCAACTGGACCGCGTTCCATATTCCACAGACAGTAAGCAACAACTTGCTTGGCCAAGGCCCTAACAATTTCGGACGAATCGTTTGACGGAACTTCAATATCAATACATACAATTGACTGAGAGACTCGGACCGCGGCCATCAACGAGGCATATAATGCACAAGCCTCTTCCTGACTTGCTTCGTCTTTCGCATTTGCAAGAGCAGCTAGTTGCGTATTTTCCATAAGAGTCACATGCGCAAGACTGGGGCTCTCCGGTAAGATTTCCGCAAGGGCGATGGCTTGTTCAGGAGTCATGGATACATTAGTCAAATGTATCCGCTTGAGTTGAGGCAAACGTGGTAAGTATCTGTGGTATGTCAGCCAATGATATCCTGTACGACCGTACTTGGAAATATAATGAGAGTAAATTTAGCAAAGCTGAGAAAATAATCAACTGAAGCCTTGCAGTGTAAGTTGCTGACATAAGTGAAGCAAACTACTGGTCGCGGTACGAGACCGTAAAAATGCCGCAGCTGCATCCGACACCGTCTTCATAAGATCAAATTACCATTCAGAGCTTGATGAAATCTAGCAGTTCGCCTTGCTAAAGCGCTCCATCATTTCTCGTTACATGGGGTCGACGGGAAACCGTAGGGCTAGATACAACAAGGATTGATATTATGGATCACCATGTCCAACCATGCAGAGATTACTAATCTCTGCATATCGTAATGTTATGCGAAAATAAAAGGAAAATAATGAGCATACCTGCGCAGAAGAGAAAGTGCACTGGGATTCGACTCGAACAGATCATGGTTTTGCGATAAATCGATGAACTTGAAGTTCTTCAGCTTTGCCAGGGCTGGGAAAAGAGGCCACAGCGAATCCGGATTAAGATTACAGTCTGCCAAGCTCAAGGCGTAAATTTTGTTGTCTTCGTCAAGGGCATTCGCAACGATCTCCATAGAATCTTTGAGATCATTACCAACGAGATCAAGAGCTTCGCACTTGCCGAATTTTATCCATCTAGCAACATGTTCCATCCCTACTGACGTAATCCCATTACCCGCAAGACCAAGTCTTCGTAAGCCCGATTTTATAATTCCATCAACTAACCCATCTAATTGCTCGCTGTTGATGCCACAATGGCCCAGGTTCAAGAGTTCGAATTCTGGACCAGCGAGTCGATCTCCAATAGCCTTGGATAATAAGCAAGAGACTTCGTTGCTCCTGTGACTCGTGTTACTATCCGTTTTCTTTAGATGCCCAGAACCGGTCGTTGGTGTAGTAGTATCCTGGGGGAAAGGAATCCTTGACAAATCCAGAACCTTCAATGACCGGCACATATTAATAAACAGAGCGATATGCCGCCAACCATCTTTACCAATCTTGTTATTGTTTTTAAATACTAGCGATTCGATTATACCACCCTGAGGATATTGGCCCTCTTTACGAGTGTGAGATTTTCTACCGTATGTTGGTAACTTGGCGGCCAAAAGACCAGCCAAAATGACACGAACACCTTCATCAGTAAGTCCACAATTTTCCATTATAAGTTCTTTCACGGGAACCACAGCTAAGTAGTCTCCCAAGGTGACAAGGTCTGGTAATTGTAGCCAATAACCCGAGAGATCCAATTTGGCAACAAGACCAGGTATTGCAGCCGTCGCTACTGAGGCTGTGAGCTGCTCAACAATTCTCTTTAATATTGGTGTTTCTCTTAATTGACAGCATCTTCTATAGATTCGAACAGGGTCCGTGGTAGGCGAAGCGTGGGTCTTTGGAGTGGCGGTATTGGAAGTGGGTGAGAGTGAACTGTCACTCTCATCAATCATCAACTCAACTGGGATTGTACCATTTGCCTCAGCAAGCCTGCGTTTCTTCTCTTTTCTTGCTTTACGCTCTTCTTCGCTACGCTTCTTCTTCTCTTTCTTTTTGGTATTGTCTTTTTCAATCGGTGGAGAGGATCCCGCAGCCTCTGGTGTATTTTCTGAGGCCTTTGGCTGAGCACTTTCGGTGAGCTTTTCATCAGGTTTGCTAACATTTGTTTTCGAAGTATCGTCTTGTTCCATCTCGGACATAGAATTGTTCGGATTCTTCAACGCAGCGCCTTCTCCCTTTTCTTTGGATCGCTTCATCTTTTCTTTATTTTTGTTATCGATTTCATCGGACTCTTCCTCGTCAATATAACGGGGACCGCTGGCTATCTCAACATCTACACAGAAAGCTACCCTTCTTAGTTTTGACTGTTCAAGCCCAGATATGGGGCATCTTTCCCGGTGATGATCGACGTTCAGAACCTTTCTTTCGCACAATCCATTGTGGCCTTTGGCTGATCCAGACAATTGCCCACCTGAAGATGACAGCCTCCGCAAGGCACTCTGTAAGAAGCTGGGTCCACTCCGCGGAGGCGCTGGAACGTAAGGTGCATCGCCATCGTCCTTCACCCCATGTACTAGCACCGCGTTTTTGGGCGCACTTGGTCCTGCAGGTCTTTGTACCGGAGGTTCTATAGGAGAAGCTGCCGGTGAAGTACTGGGAGATATGCTCGTATGGCTGGAAGAAGGTGAGCCCGAGAACTTTGAGGATATGCTCGATAACCACGAGTTTCTGCGGGACATGTTGGGTGATGTAGATGCTTTAGGTGGTGTGCCATTTGTCGTCACGATCCTTTCCGAGGAGGTATTTCTAGATACGCCAGGTCGATTTGGAATTGGCTGTGGAGTCGTTACAACTTCGGGCTCGTTTTCATTCTTTGGAGGGGTAGAGCCATTCTGTGGGGGCGGACTTGATTTTCCTTGTGAACCAGACGCATTCGGAACCATACAAGGTCGTTTTGGGTCTGTAATAAGTAACTCATGTTAGTCGCACACATATAGCTGGCAAATGTTCCAATACATCTCAATTTTCCATTTGAAGTAATGCTTGAACCAACCTTTGTTGCTTGAGCTGTGTGTCATCCAACTCACATCCACGCCAGTCATTTGCTCCATCATGTAAATAAACCTTCAAGGTATGTTCTCCGGTTTGCGAATTGTCAAAAAATTTCTCCTAATTGATGTCGAAGAGATGTTCTTTCAAAAGTCTTCGCAATTACCGCAATCAAGATTTGTTATCGCTTGTTGATGTCTCGTAATATGTCTCGTTGCTGATGTGAGCAGTTTCTATTGGTACAAATCCATGATCGTGTTTGTGCCACAAATGATTGTGTCAGAACGGTGAATGAATTAATGTGTTGAACAGTATGAGTATATCAGAATCAAATGCCACAAACCACAAGTAGACTATAAATTGCGTTGGCGATTTGCGATAGTGATCAGACACCCACTCACACAATGAAGCAATGAAGTGGAGCGGTGGAGAATATCGTCATGTGTTGGAACTTGGGGGTCCTCGTCGGGGTTGGTGCAAGTGGAATTAAGTTCGGTACCCAGCCTCGGAGATTCGATATGATTCGATCAATCTGTGGTACGATAATTCACAATCCACAATCTCCTGAGTACTGAACAATGAGCAATGATGCGAAAGAGAATATAAAACAAGTTATAGGAGAAGAAAAATCAATCTTGCGATGAGGTTTCAAAATAAAATGGTGTGGTATGGAGGGGGGAGGTCATAATGATGAGAGAGGGGTGAAAATCCTCATTTTGATATCTTTGATAAGGTTCCCGGCATTGTGCTGAAAGGAGTTCTGGAAAGTTCCGAGTAAGCACTTTAACTAAGGTATGATTCAAACAGAGAGGCGAGAAGTTATACTCCGTATACAGACAAGGTAACAAGTGACGACGCAAAGTTAAGACTTTTCCGTCAACTATTTTTTATGGAATACTAAAAATACATTGGTTCATCATTCATCAAGATAATTAAGTTCTAGAGTATCAAGGGAGTATCATTTTTATCGCCTAGCTAGAAACCCCATATCCGAAAATTTAATTTGAAAATTTACTTCAATTCGGCAATCTTGGCCTTGACTCTCTCGCGCTTCTCGTCCTTGGTCAACTTGCGTCCCTTGAACTTCAAAGACTCCTGCTTGTACTCGTCCTTGGATTTCTTCTCTCCTCCCTCAACCTTCTTGAATGGGTCCTCACGGATAGCCTTGTGGGCCTCTTGGTACAACTCCTCCAATCCGTCGGCCTCTATTTCATCATCAATGTAACCTTGGAATTGGGACTTGTAACGCTCCTCATCGTCATCAGCGAGGGTCTCCATGTACTCAGCGACGTGTCCACCGAAGATGTATTTGCGGAGAGTCTCGGCATCGAGCTCCTTGCTTTCGATGTCGTAACCTGGGAAACGGTTCTCGGAGTGAGGAACGAGGATACCACCATCGGAGGCACCCTTCATGGCACCGAAGATACGGGCACCAGTGGAAGTGCGGTGAAGACCAACATCAAGGAAAGCCTTGAATGGACGTCTCTCCTCATCGCCAGCAGCCTCGGTGAGTTGATACTCTCCATCAGCCTCCTCAACACCGGTGAAGTCCTTATCCATACCGAGCTTCTTCAAGACACGACGGGCGATGAGAAGACCAGTGCAGTATGCGGCGGCCCAGTTGGTGAGACCGTGTTCAATACCGTAGGCCTTGAGCTCGTGGGAGTATGCGGCGCAGAAAACCTTGTCACCAGTGATTTCGGAGGTGACGATTTGCATGACAATATCACGGTTGGTGAATCGGACAACGAGACGGTATTTTGGCGCATTGTACTTGTTCTTGGCTTGGGTGATAAGACGCTTTCTGGCGTAGTAATCGGTCTTTCCGGAACGACGGCGCTTGTACTTAGTCTGGTAGCGACTGATTGATTGTTAGAATGCGAAAATTGGATTGAGAGAAAGGAGAATTGAGCTCACCTATAGTACGCGGAGTTCTTGACCAGCTTGGTGAAAGGCTGTAAAAATTCCAAAAGTCAGCAACCTTCAATTTCTCGAAGCATTTTGCTATTTGACTTTTCAAGGATTCAAGGATCTTGGGGCTTTGAATGCCATGATTGCAGATATACTGCAATCGAAGTATTTCGATTTTAACTCACCATCTTGTTCGATTGACCGCACTACTGGATTATGAATTGTCGTTGGAGGTGGAAAAAATCAAAAAGAGAAAATTTCGAAACATCTTCAATTCTTCAATTTCGAAATTAGTGGGTTCGCTTAAGTGTGCGGATGGTGGGGGACGAAGCCTATCACGTGATTACACTTGACGCCCTCCGCATTATCTTTCCGGGGATGTGTTAGTCAAATCCTTTACCTCTTAGGACAATATGTAGTTAGTTACGAAATTGAATCGTTTCATTCATTCTGTGGTACTATATTATGGTCAAAAAGTCAATGTGTGAACCTGTGATTACTAGCCCAATTCAAGTTCGCCATCGTCAATGCAGCTCTCAGGGGTTTCGAGCATTGGTATATCATCGAAGAGAATGCATGAAGATATCACAGAGTGCAGACATTGAAATTATCGTTATTGAGGTTGTTTTCCATGGGCTTTATACGACATTATATGACACACAGGATTTGTTATCACAGCTCACTGATTAGAGCAAAAATGATTGCCACATGTCTGGTTGTGAAGAGTTTCAGAAACTGCATACTTAGCTTTCCAAGATCTTTATATTGATACTGAATTCTGCATGGGCTCGCAAACTGTTCTGTTGGTATCAATTTTGAACTCGAAACCTTTCATCTCTACTGCAGTTTCGGGTTCTATTGAAACGCAATTACATCCATCATTCACTTCTCCACTTCCTCTCATTCTTGTCTCCAACTTCCTCTTGGGAGACTATGTGTATTATATCAAAGGGATTACCATTAATAAGTATGAGCGATCCTTTCGTTTATTTATTTGTTTGATTTATTGTTGATCTTACAGAGCAAATGAATTCAGAAAGGTAAGAGTAACTTACTCTTTCCTCCGTCATTAGTTTGGGTTCCGCCTTATCGTAGCAAAAAGACAGTCAATTCACTTTCATTAACCTTTTACGAGCAAAGAGTATTTCTCGTGCTTTTTATATTGGACTGGACAAGCAGTTACTAATCATGGGCATGTGAATACGTCCAATCTCTATTGACTTTCCGTTCGTTCTAACCTTTGAGTTAGTCCTAAAGGGAAGAGAAATCGTAGTGCAAAAATAAGGCCAAGTCTTTAGAGAGGGCCGGTATGAATTGTTTGCGCATTGAGAAGCAAAGGGAAAAGAATAGATTTAGAGATGAAGGACTTTGGGTATAAGACTACCTAGGTACCTCTCCATGGAAAGAGTCGATCAAAATCTCCCTTCAGAAGACAATTCACTCCTGGAGTCCTCCCAAAGTTACTACCTCTATCTAAATACGAACGCACTCCGGGAGCAAGCAATCAAGGACGAACCCAACACCTTCGTGAGTGAAAACAGAACTTTGATTCCAACCTAATTTCCATCTTGCCACAACCTCCTGCCTTTGTTGAGCATACCGATGATGTTTACAAAGATGCTCGTAACCCCACTTCGGCAAACATTATGTTGAGTACTCGAAGTGACTATTATCTTCGTTGCAATTATCTTGGATTCCAAGTCGTCCTCTCAGAATTTGGATTGCAAACATTCTAGACACAACAGTATCTAAAAAAGCTTGTCCAAAGTACGGAGGAAGTCATTAGTGGATCAGAATGAGATGGGCTTTCCCCCCCAAAATCCAAAAGAAAAACTTCGATTTTTGATTAGTATATGCGATATGATGTTGGAATTCCATGTCGATTATTTGAAACAATGATAAAATGAGGTTTGATATCTCTGTCAGCTACAATGATAGAATGCAATGCAATGAAATCAGACGTGGTGACAATTAGATCTTGTCTTCGCAAAACACGCACACGTGATCACGAGAGAGACGAGAACCATGCTCGGTATACCCCTGCAATCTCGATTTGTTTGTTTACATGACAACACAGAAGGTTCATGCGACGAAGACCATTAAAAGTTAAAACCACTTATTTCGACATTAGTTGGCCCATGAATACATCGAATATATCTTCCAGTATTTCTCAAGGCTCATACCTGATAATTGTAATTCGAGCCAGCAAACATGGATGCAGATAATCTGCGCACTGCGTCCCTATACATAAACAACCAGCTACTTTCTCGCGGGCTTTTACGAAATGGACAAACAATTGACTTTGCGCGCCCGCATAAATCAGAAGAGGGACTAGATGTTACCATGGGGAAGATAATGAGTGTGGTGAATGATCTGATTTTGAGGAGAGATGTAAGTATCGCAAGCGCATTTCAACATCGAGTTATTGAATAGAAGAGTCAAATTGACGAAAAATTAATAGCGCGATTCTCAACAACGAGAAAACCTCTCACAAACAATTCGAGCTTTGCGCGCTGATGCTTTACGGTCAACAACTGATATGGAGAGACTCGCGACAAAAAACACAGAATTGCAACGGAAAGTTGGGATAGCGGATGCGGCAGAACGAGCTTTGAAAACACAATTGAGGAGTGCGGAGCAGGCAGTTAAGGGGTTGAAGGAGGATATGGCGAGGATGAAGGTCTTGGTGGGGCAGACCAGGGCACAGTGTGCGAACGAGGTCAGAAAAAAGGAAAGAATTATTGAGGGAATGAAAAGACATGTCGGTGAAGGTGGAAGAGCAAGGGGCAGTGGGAAAGCTGTGGGTGTTGCAACTATTAACGTAGTCGCAGGAGTTGGGGGGGATAATGGGAGTGGGGCAGGAATGGGCACGGAGGATGAGGGGTATGATCTAAGAATGGAGACGAATGAGTTTTTGACAGAATTGGCCAGGGGCCTGAGTGATGAGAACGAATCTTTAGGAGGGTTGGTGAGAAGGACTATCGAGACATTAAGGACGGTTTCCGGTTGTGAGAAAGAGGAGGACCAAGAAGGGGGAATGGTCGTACAAATGGAGGGTTCCTACGAACATCTTGCTTCCGAAATGGAATTTGTAATTGATCATCTACGAACAATCCTGACAAACCCATCATTCGTCTCACTAGAAGAAGTGGAGGTTAGAGAGGAAGAAATCATAAGGTTACGAGAAGGGTGGGAAAAGATGGAGTCCAGATGGAAGGATGCTGTCCATATGATGGATGGATGGCGTCATCGAATGGCTAGGAGTGGACAAACTGTCAATATTGAAGAATTGAAGATGGGATTAAGCTTGAGCCCTTTCAAACCTACAGCAGATCCCAATTACGAGGTCCTTCAATTGTCGATGGTGCAGGAAGAGGATGAGGATGAATACGAGGATGAAGGCGATACACAAGCAGATATTGATGTCTTGGATGATTCGGGCATCTATGGTCATGCGGAACCCGAATTTGATGAGGAAGAATTGAGTGACGCTGAATCTAGCATTTTTGAAGAAGAACCCGAGGAAACAAGGGAAGAGGAAATTGAAGCCGAGGAAGAAGAAGAAGTGGAAGAGGAAGATTATGATGAGGTTACCGAAGACCAGCAACAACAACAACCAGCAGATATCGCATTCGATACAGTATCGTCCCTACCCGGGACGCCACCTCAAATGTCTCCCCTGCGCGAAACTACCAATGGTAACCGAGGTAGCCCCGAAAGACCAAGCCCCAAGGGATTTACCACTATTATCGAAGAGAATACTTGGGATCTTTTACAACTCGAGCAGTCTTCATCTCGTTCCAAATCCATGGCGACTCCAACACCTAAGCATCTTCCCAGAAAAGAAAAGAAAGAGGAAGTTACAACAGCACAGCTCTCCGTTCCACGCATCGACGAGAATCCCATCCCCAAAACTCCAATTCCAACGCTCTCCGCCCATTCCTCAACCAGATCTTCCACTAGATCCTCGGTTGTGCGAGAGACTAGAGCCTCGGCTGCAAGAGCAGCTTCAGCTAAAAAGCCTGCTTATTCAACGCCCAAACCAAAAGCCACCCCAAAAGTTCAACTCCAACCCATTACATCCGCAAGTCGCTTACCTCGGCCACCCCATATACCGCCTCAACAAAGCCCTCTTACTATGGCTAGTATAGCCGCCAAACTAGCCGCATCTGAACGTGAAGCAGACGTCGCAAGAGTCAAAGCTAAGTTGAAAGCTGCAAAATTAGCACGCAATGCTGCTACTACTACTATTAGCACAATTGCCCCACGATCTGGAAGTCCAACTAAGAAAATAGAACCGGAAGTTTCAAAAACAATGCCTCCGCCATCTTCGCCTATTAAAGAGGAACCGATTAAAAATGGCGGCGGCAGTAACACAGCTACGAAAAGCCCGGAAAAAGACTTGAGTGCTGTGTCTAGTAGGAAAAGAAAAGTGAGGGCAAGTAGGGATAGAGAGCATGGAAGAGCGGCGAGAAGAAGAAGTACTTTGAGCCCTTGGGAACTAGAGAGTTTAATTTCAGGTGGAATAGGATCGCCGAGAAAGGAGGAATGATGTGCTTGAAGATGCACGGTGGGGCGTTACGGATTCGAGCTTTTATTATTCCCAATTTATGAAGTTATGAAGGTGGGTTCACTGTATAGAGATATCTTGCTGGTATTCTGTTTTATAATACCAATTTTTGATGTTATATCTGTACGTATGCGTGCCGGTGGCGCTTTGAATACCCGGTTTACACTGATTGTTTGTTTATTTGCTTTACTTCATAGCATTGTAACGATGCATATATTCTATCTATCTCTGAATCTATTATATCTTCTTAGCCGTATTTGTCTCTATTTTCTTGATCCAGAATCTTCTACAACTTGACATCTCTTGCCTTCCCCTTAGCCGTCAATCCAATTGGTACTTTCGGATGATCCCCACTCAACTCCAGCCCGGTAATCTTCTCTAATTCCTCCACCGCCTCATACGCACGACCTAAGTTTACCTTCAGAGTGCGAAAGCCGGCTGTCTTGGCAGCTTTGAGGTTCTCGCCTATATCGTCCAGGAAGAGTATATCTGAAGGGGAGAGGGGAGGAGAATTGGGAAATTTAGAAGAGTAGTGCTCACGCAAGGTACGGAGTGTCAGGGCGTATATTTCTGGGGATGGTTTGCGCATATGCACGTGTGCTGAGGATATAAATACATCGAAGATCTCGGGGATGAAGGAATGAGATTTGGAATATGGATGTGAAGGAGGGAAGATGACGGTGTTGGAGAGACCGGCTAGGGTGTATTTTTTGGAGGCTTTGAGTTTTTGGAGACAGGGATACATCCTTAGGTTATGTATTAGTATCGCGGTTTTGACAATTAGGGGTTGAGAAAGGGGGAAATACCAAGGATCAAGCTCGCGTGAGTTATCCATCATAGACCAGAAGAGTGCTTCACCGTCAATTTGAGGTATGGGTGGAACAGTGGATGGGAGAGAATGCTTTTCTCGTACGGAGTTGCAGAAGCTGGTCCAGAAGGAAGGGTTGTGGAGGTCGGATGTGAATCCGGTGAAGAAGGTGGAATTTAGTTCTAGTTCGCCGCGTTCTAGACGGTGCCTGGATGAGAGTTAGTAAGTGAGATGAGACGATGAGGTGGATTTGGGGAATGTTGTGATAAGGGTAGAGTCTACCGAACTACTTTGAATGGCTAGATAGAAAGATCGAAGAATGATCTTTAAAAATTATGCTCACCAGAATCCGTTTGGTTTGTTTTTGGAAAGGGCATAGTTCACCCAGCCCGGAGGTATGTTGTTGGATATCTCGAAATCGAGAATTGCTTGCATGGGGGAGAGAACCTGGGAGGAGTTAGAAGTTAAATAAGATTAGAACAACTCAAAATAAGTAGAAAAATTATGTATGATTGAAGACGGTGAATCTCGACTAGAGATGCGTCGCTATCCCACCCAGTGTACCTCTAGCTTGGTGTATATGGCCTTCTTTTTTAGTATATCATACTTCCAGAAGATATCAGAGAAACTTCTCGTCAGCTCTCTTTCGTGGAGATACCGTCATACCAACAGATACTAAAACCCTCTTATGAATTTTCATGTCGTAATTCTGAGTTAACACTCCAAAAGTTCAGGTGCAGTACCGCGATGAAACATAGAGGAATGATTACTAACGCAGACGCCCCCAATGTCAAACAAAATCACTTTTGGTTGGTTTTCTGAAGTCATTATGGTCTCGATACTCTCTAAAACAAAGTCTATAGGATAATCTTCTTGCAACATTGGAAAGGGAGATGTTTTGGTGATATATTGGTTCACTGAACTCTATCGTAGACCTCGGCATCCGGGGTAGTTTATCTAATCGCCAGTGCCGAAGAATACCCTTGATGACATCCAATCATCGTTGCTTCCCCACAAATTTAGGTATCAATTCGCGTCCATCCAAAGCGCGACCATCTGTTAACACTTTCTATCGACAACTACATAATTTTCCATTCATACTTCAAATTAAATAGGTAACATGCCTCCTGCTTATGATGAAGAGGAAGGAATGGGACCTCTGGAGAAAGGTCGACATCGTTACCAGAAGAAGGACTATCCAGCCGCATTAACGGCATTCGCAGAGGTATGTCTCGCTGGAACGTGCCAGTCATCTAGATCAATATCAGTATCGATCACTGACTTCATATCACAGGCTGTGAAAATTAGTACTGGTCACCTATTGCTCACTGCTTTAGATCATCGCTCTGCTACATTTGAGAAGTTGGGTTTATTACGAGCAGCTCTTAAAGATGCGAAAAAAATGATTGAACTGAAACCAGAACTATCTAATGTGAAATTTCTTTACCTTGAGAATTGCTGCTTCAAAAGTCCTGATTGAATCTCTAGGGATATCTTCGATGTGGGAAAGTTTTACAGCTTAAAGAGGAGCCTCAGTTAGCCTTGAAAATCTACGAGCGTGGCCTCAGAAAGGTCAAAATTGATGATGACAAACATCGTGTGGTAAGTTCTACCATCCTTAATGAAATTCTATTATTATGTTGACATATTGACTCAAGACCCTCCAATCAATGTTCAATAAATTGAAAAGGTCACTAGCTCCTAGGAAAACTCTGGATCCACTCTCATACCTACCCTTTGAATTGGCAGAAATGATAGCCCAGCAGCTTAGCATACGAGAACGAATGTATGTAAGGAAGACCTTCTTTATTGATACTTGCTAACCATAAGAAGGATTTGTTTGAGGGTGAGCAAGTCATGGAAGCAAGTATTGGAATCTTCTCATAAGCTCTGGACCACCTTCGACACTAGCATCAGTAGAAGAAGTCTCCCTCAAAGATCTTTGAGGGCATACCTAAAAAGATCAAATTATACCGTCGTTGAAGCTGATATTGAATACGATAGAATCGATGCCGCAAAATTGCAGTATCTCATCAGAACGTGTACGAAGTTGCAACGCCTTACAATACGCAGCAGAATAAATGCTGTGGTTGGAGAGACCTTAACTTCGGCACTTCCCCTGGCGAAGTCATTGCAATATTTGAGTTTGCAGATGTTTAAATTCCCTTTTCAGTCCGTCATCGAATCGTTACAGCATGTGCAAGCAACTATTGTAAAGGCAATGTTTTTGGGAGTTGATTATACTTCCCGAGATATCGGTTGTATCTGGCCAAGGTTGGAAAATTTGCGCGACTTGAAAGTGTCCACTGGAATCGGTAGTATGATATCATTGGTAATAATACCAAAACAATTTCTTTCATGCAATGATTCTAATACTTCCTACAGGGCAACTTACTTGAATCAATACCTAATATTCAAGCATTATCATTATCAGGGTTTGACTTGCAAAGTCTCTCTCCATTGGACTTGGGTGGGTCCCTCAAGAATTTGGAAGACATTCAACTCACGTCGTGTAATTTGAGAATGATTCCATTGCTCCCTTTAACGCTCAAAAGGCTTTGTCTTGTTGGCAATCTGTCATTGCCAAGCCAAAAAGACAATAATGTTCTTTTTCCCTTCTTGGAAACTCTCGAGTGCCAGGAGACTGGACTCAGCGATGAATGGATTGTTTCCGTTCTCAAAAATGCCCGCAATCTCACGTATCTAGACATTGGAAATCGCCTTGTCGGAGATTACACTGTCGCGCACCAGAATTTTCCTGTATGCGAAAACGTCGTGGTATTGAGTGTGAGCTATTTACAGTATGATGAAAAGGACTTCATACGTATGATAGAAAAATTTCCAAATCTGGAAAGGCTAACTATCAATGGTACAAAGATCACAGGTGTTGCTGTGAAGCATTTTGTCAAGCAAGGTATTAAATTCCTCGACGTAAAGCATTGCGCTAAAATCAGTCCGGACGCTGTTGAATATGCTCGTGGGAAGGGTGTGGAAGTCGAATTCAGATTTCTTGAACCCACAAGCCCGTGGAATTTTAGAGACCCATTCATGGAAGCTTGAAGAGTGGTGAACTCGAATTGGGTCGGGGCAGTCTCACGGACTTCGATGTTGACGGAGGCAGAAATCTGCGAGACAATTGATAATTAAAGTAAGGCTCCAGCAGCTTGCTAGTTGCATATTCACACTGCCTTTCTGTATTTTGTGAGCGAGAGTACGACTTACTATTTCAATACAAGTTTATTTGGATTACATCAATCCAAGAGTCATATGTATGCCGATCCTTCTCTCGAAATTTACGTGGACAAACTCTTGATTTGTACTCCTATATGCATAGAAAGTACATAATGGGAGTGTGATGGCATGGGATGAATTGGAGGGGGGCTAGGGGGTCGAAAAACTTTATATCACCTGTCACCCAATAGCTATTCCATCCACACATCACATCGCGAATATATACGCCCCCCAAAACAGAACAGAATAGAACCAAGCAACCAAACAAACAGGCGCTTAAAAAGTAAACCAAAAATCAATCTCATCTCATCTCATCGTACACGATCCACGAACTTGTAATGTGATCGTTCGTAGCTTAGCTTAGACCGCTTCGCTTTGTAGATTCCCTAGTGAAATTTCCTGGAAGGGGGCGATGTGATGTGCTGGTTGAACATGATTCTTACATTTCTTGTTCTTTATTTACCTCTGTAGACTCTGGCGAGCCACTGTTAAAATTTCATGGATTTTTGTTTCTGGAATGATTCGAGGGTTTGGGTTTGGCATGGGATAGGATTGATGGATCTATAGATGGGATGTATGGGTGGTTTCAGGAAATGTTTTGTTTTGGGGGGTGACGGGATGGGAGTAAATATGTTTGTACATCTTTTCTATGTATTTACAATTAGCGCGTTACAATTTTATAATCCTGCAATCGCACAGTCAAATATCTTCCCATGGAGAAATATTTGATAGTAATATATGAAGCCTGTACTCTAGAATCTGTTGTTTGAAAGATAGCTAGGTGCCTAGCTAATGATCTCTTGATTTGGCTCTGGCTCTTACTTCTAAGTTTTCGGGTTGCTTGGTTTTGTTCTATCTAGGCGAGTAGATATAGTGGTTTGCTAGTATCGTACGAGGATTGGGATAGGGATTGAAAGTAAAAGTGAAGGTGAAAGTGCATAGTATTTGTAGGCTTTTATCTTGTAGTTTTATGGATTGGGTCATGATGTAATGGGATACCAGATTGTTATGGAGATACTCCTTTGTTGATACCCACCAGGGTTCTGATAGATTGAACAACAGTCTGAAAATGAGAGATTTGTTATCTCTGAATATGATTGGAACGTTTGAAGCATTTTGAAATGTGTGAATTTATCTCAATATTTCAATATTACTTAAGTCCAAATAGTGGAACTCCGTATCGAGTTTGGTACGCTGAACTACTATTTATACTGAACTTTATCACGGCTCCCTCCGATATTTTCATAGTCATAACCAGGATTAGAAGTGCCGATGAAGATAATCCAACCAAGACACATTTACGCTCTCGTTTCGTCTCCTTGGGTATTTATCATGCTAATCTCCATGTATATGTGAATTCGACATTCATTGAATAGTTCACCGGCTATATAACTAGCTACCCAACCACTCTCCGGAACTTGAATGAGAGTATATTTCTCCATTCCAGGTTTCCCATACTCGAGTCATCGAAGACCCAAGCCCAGACAAAAACTGAAGATATACATGTCAATATCCCAGTCATCTCGTTCACGAACTTTGAGAACCTAGTGGAAGAGAACCATTTTCATTTGTTAATACTTGTGAGACATAAAGATAGTGATAAAATTCTTGAAGTTTTGGGTTAAATACGCTTGCATCCCCTCCTCAAATGAAGACTTTCGATGATGAAACGCCTTGGAATGATGTTACGTAACCGCTTTGTCTAGATTCTTCACTTGGATTTCTGATCTTAGCTACACGAGGACAGAGATAAGTTATGTAAAATTGCACTCCTTTAAGCATGGCATCCATGTTGCTCTGATAAGTTTGGTCTTGGAGCTAATGAGTAGAAGCAAGATAGAAATACCATAGCTCAAGAAAGACGGAATGAAATGGAATTCCCGAGAGAGAAAAAGCGAAGTCTTGAAGACATTTGCTGCACGTGTGTGTGTGTTTATTATGTAGCATAAGAATTTGTATCGCAGAACTGAAGACTACAGCTAGCTGTCACCAGACTCATATGGGATACGAGCCATTGTGAAGAACAATTACAAGTGCCGATATGGGAACACCTCGGACCGTTGACATCAGTTATACTCTCTATAGGGAGTATCCGGAGATACAATACAAAAATAGCTATGAGCAACGAACTAACGTACAAATAAACTAGGAACTAGCAAGTTGTTATCGACAAGGTGTTCGTAAACAATGTATGGATATCGGATGAATGTGGAACCAAATGAATGACTGATATATCAGTCTTGCATCTCAGCTCGAGAATATAGTCAAGGAGCTGAATAGCTGGGCATCCGAATCCGAATGCAAGAGACGACCGATATGCACATATGCCTTGATTTAATGCGCGTATGTAACGCTTGGTGCAATGTATCGGGCTTGTCCTCAGAATAGAATTCGGACTTTGACATGTCTGATGTGTTCTAGGCTTGCAACATCTGGCGTCTAGCTTCTGATGGATTTGGAAGTGTGGTAACATGTTCGGATGAGTTTGAATATCAGGCCAAATATTACATATGCGATGCAATGTGATGTGATGCACGACCAGTAGACCGGTTCGATGTAATAATCGGTTCTTTTCCGTTCTAGGATAATGGACTGGGGTGTGAAAGATCCCTGGTTTGGGACTGTGGCTGAATGCCGGCTCGCCGTTTCTTTCGTTTGAGCTGTCATGTTGTGGATCGCTGGTGGATCGTATTTCGCATGTGGATGTAGGGATAGGGATAGGGATAGGGATATGCTGTTTGGGGAACGAGATCGTTGGTACAGGTAACGGGAGTCAGCAGAGAGAACTTTGGGGAATTGTGCGCGCGAGTGTTGAGCAATCGATGAAACAAACTCATTCAGTCGTAAGCAATTCGTATCGAAACTACCAATGACGAAATCTTATTGCAAGCGACAGAAAACGTCAATACTAGAGTCCAATATAATATCTAGATAGGCAGGTACCTGGGGGTAATCAACCCGATTCCGTGCTCACATGATACCTACGTATACTCGATACGGTTATCTTCCGTATTAACATTCGAATTATAAATTATTGAGGCAGCAGTTCTCATCTCGTCCAATGTCAATTGATTCCGAATGCACCTTGTCGTCAACTCTTCTCTCGTGACGAAATCTCGGAGTCCCCGTGATACATACATGACCCTAATATTCGTACTCCATACTCGTACCCACCTAGGAGATTTAGATGACATAACAAGTTTGTCTTACTGTACGGTGACGATATCATCATTCTCAAGCTTTGACAATTGAAATGTGGGTGAGAATGTGTGAATGGCTCGACGGGGTGCCAAAAAGAGGTGAGCAAACACTAAGTAAGTCACAGGTGAGCCACAATGAGGCAGTGCTAGACTTAGTTTGCATTGGTTTGCAGCGGGGATGCAAATGGGGCGTCGCTTCAATAGGTCGCCTTACGAGATTCGGGTTGGTTAGTGCGAGGCTGAATGATGTGGGTGCAGGAAATGGGGGTTCTTGCTGTGAGGCAGATTTTGAAAAATTTGATGATGTTTTTAGCTTTCGGAGAGAGCTTTGAAAAGGGTTTAGGAATGGAGAGAATGGGAAATTCCACAAGTTATGGTTAGTTTGGAATTGAATGAATTGTATTGGAGGAAACGAGGTGAAAGAAAGAGTTAGAGTTTCATTTCTGGTATCGCTGATGAAGACCTAGATCTGAATGTCATGTTACAGTATCAAAATACATCCAAGAATCTGCCAATCAATGTTTCAGTCGCAAAAGTGCAATATCAAGCTAAGCAATTGATAAGTTTAAAAAGAAGCTTTGTGTTTCAATTCGTACTCCACAGTAGCTATTCTAGATTCCAAGATGACTCTTACACCGAAATCAGACGGCCGCTGAAGAATCCTAATGTCACAACCTGTAAGTAGACAGGAAATATCTACTTCGAGTCTTTTGATGTATAATCTTATTATGGTTGAATGATGGCTTGAAATGTGGTGAGTAAAGTAGCCCCAGTCCAGCTGAGCACAATGACATTATCCGAATATGGCAGAAGGGGTTATGTAGCTTGCTCTCGTTTCCCCTGTTGCGACGAGAATCCTTCCGATGTAATTCAAGGTTGATGGTCAGATATGAGGTCGTTGTCGTTAATATCGATATTGATGAGTGAACAATTTTATAAGTTTTAAAATGGGGCTTGATATGAGTCCTTAGGCACCCTTGAGTGATATAAGTGATTGTGGTATAAAATTATGGAAGGGGTTAGATGATTGGCAATTTTACGGATGTATCATTTCGGTATACGACAGAGGTTCAAAATAGAAATAGCTAGAACTGATAGTTAGTTACCTAGGAATAAGACCTGAGTATACTAGAATAACTTGAATGGAAGTTTAAAAAAGGAAACGAGAAACCGATCAAACTACATCGTACAGTCAATCCCGTTGACACTACAGATTTTCCTGTACGAGCATCTAGCCGCCTGAATGGCCATTTTCTTGTTGATTACGTACAGATGTCAATGATCATCTAGTTAAACCGGTTATCATCAAGATATATAGAATGGGGATATCTGATTCTCATTTGTCCGGTAGTTGAAATGATGAAATGATGATCTGACAGGTAAATTATTATTAACTACTAGGTACTTAGTACAGACTGTACTTCTCAGTCTCTCTCTCTCTCTCTGTCTCTCTCTGTCTCTGTGTGTGTGTCTCTCCAACGGTTTCGATTAGATTATCCCATTTTGTTAAGTATCGGACATTCAACCTTCTTTGGGAATAATAAGAATTAATTGTTGATTTATTGGATGGTAAGGATCGTTTTTTAACCAATCATATTCTCTCCATTTTAAGCGAAGTAAAAAAGACATAGCCATGAGCCATGTCATAAAGTTCCAAGCTAGTGATTTTAGTGGGAATTTAGGGGAAAAAAGCTGAATTTAGATTTGCTAAGCTATGGATATGCTGACAACATGATGTTTTTCCGATGGCTCTTGTTTCCCATCACTTCACTTCACCTCACCACACCTCACCACACCTTACTACACCTTACCACAGACCTTGAAAAGATACTGCACTCTTCATCATCTGCATAACAGTTCCTATCAAACAAACAATTTGATTGATCGACCAATCCTTTTCCAAGAATTGAATCTGGCAGCTCGTACCTTACTTGCAGTAGTGTAACCATGTCATCAACATGGGGTTTCAATAACTCGCGGCAATTTGTTACCTGTACGCGCGATCATCAAACTAGATCCTCATCATCTTCCAAGTTCTTACTCCCTACTATTATTGCACTGCTCGAATTTTCTACCTGGGTATTTTCATTACAATGAATCTATTTCCAAACTCGTCCACCTGCCCACCGCTAACTAGTCTATACCTACCTACTTACCTGCGTTTGCATACATCATTTATCCTAGCAATGCTTACCGACTATTCAATGTTGTTGAATGTCCTTCCCGATTGTTCCATCTCCGTCCCCTTCTCCATTACATTACAAATTCTGACCACTAACCTCCGTCACTAACCATTAGCTTACTCCGGTTAACTACTATCCTCTCATTGAATACTAACCCACCTTGTCCATTTATTACGCTTCGTAGTGGTCAATACATTTACTAGATAGTTAATATTCAGAAAAGCCTACCATGGTACTTACCGTTGTACAGGACCTAGGACCTCTCGACCAAGCCATAGTGGATATCTGTCAATGAACATGGTGGGTTTTGTTTTCCCTGCGCCGCCAAGCCTTGAATACACGTTCCACCATCTTATTCCTTCTTTAGCAACCTACTGCCATATCCCGGTATACCCGTCTTAACCTAAATCGATCTTCCGTAGATCAATAATCCCGACTTTTCGGAACTATCTTAGAAACAAGGTACTTGTTACTTACTCGAGGCTGAGGCTTTACTCAGCGCTTTCAAGGTTTCTATTTCAGCCCATCCATGAGAGGCCCGGTTCCTTTCCAGATACCTTGTCTCCGTCGTTGTGATGGTAAGCCACCTCGTGGTAGGAGACCATCCATTTGGGACTTGGTTCGGGATATGACCAGGCATGACTTTCTATTCCTGCAAGTGTGTCTGTACTGAGGCAGGCATGCTTCCAACTCTCCACTGCGCCTACGACTCATCATCTCATCCCATGTATAGGTTTCCTGCATGTTTGTTGACCTGCATATCCTACATGCAGGTTCATACCAGCCCATACCCACTGTTGCCTTATTTTTCCATCACGGCAAGACTCACTCATTCAAGTGGCAGAGTCTATAAGGCAGTCATGATCCTCCGATCAATGACGCCCACCTTCTTACATCACAAGCTTCTTCATCTGTCAAGTTTAGACTTCCTTTGTCCAGGCATCATCTCCTTTCAGTCTGCTCGTTAATATATTTCATTGCCTCATTTCTCGTTGATCTCATATTTCTTATTGTCTCTATACTCAATCATAGTTACCCCTCTATCTGGAACCAAGACCCCACTACGCTATATAAGAAATTCGAATTCGACAACTACCAAGACTATACTCAAATTATCATTCAAGATGTGTTATCTAGTGGTCGAAAGATACTCAGTCTGCCGCTGCCTCTACTACCAGCACAGCGTTGATATGTGCGCCGCATACGGTACACAAGGTCATGGAATTCAAGAGAGAACGGTATTAGTTGGATATGCTTGCGATAAACACTCAACTCACCAACCCTACCAAGACCCATATGCGCGGGAAGACTACTCAGACTCTGGCTATCACACAGCTAGTCATAGTTCGCATACCCACTCATCTAGACAACACCGCAGATGAAATATATTGTCTTCGATAACTGGCTATTCATGGCAATCGCGACCTCTTGTACGCTTCGAATTCGATCATTGGATTAAATATCTCTTCTCATTCCGCCGCAGAACTTCTTCCACTCCACCATCCGAACTCACACTCCTTTTGATGGGCCACAATCGAACGACCTCCACCTCTGCGCCATGACCCAAATCGCATGCGACAATCTCTACTTCTGATACCCACTACCTTATTCAACTACACAATTAAGACCGAAGAATGAATACACGCGATACTATGCTTTCCACGAAGTTATTGAAGGCACGAAAGAATATATATATATTACAAAGAGGTCAGGAAGGTCAGGTCTTCATTGACTATATACGGGAAACCTCTATATTCATTGAATTCTTCGGCATTGTATTATGGGCTTAATACGGCATGGCGCATTGAATATCTGGTAGATTGGGCATTGCGATTCTACCTAGACACTCTTGTTGTCTGCGACCATCTATTTCTTTTGTCACACTGATTTTATGCATTGGGAAAAGGGAAATATACCTGGTGTTTGGCAGGAATTATCATATTGAGTTGGATTGTCTTTTTTTTGGGGAAAGTTTCTCGAGTCATTCACCAAGTCTTTGGATCTGTGATTCATACATTGGTTGATTTGTCAAAGAGTCTCTTTTGTGTTCGATTCCTAGGAGCTAGACTCCAAGCTCAGGCAGCAAATCTTGTTTCAATAGGTTGGACGAGAAGGATTTGGTCTTAGAGGCTGCGCCTACTTGGCTCATCTATTTGCTATGGATTTTTCTTATAGTTTTCCTTGGGTTTATTTTTGTTTGGCTTTTTGCTTTTCGTTGTTGTTTTAGAAAACACATGTGGATCATGTGTTAGAGTCATGTATTCTACTCACAGCTCAATCCCAGGACGGATCATTCAATACTGGATATTGCAGGTATGAAACTTTCAGAGGGCTGCAGGGAAATTAGGATATTACAGTAAGAGTAAGAGGAAGAGGGGGATAGTAAGCCGGTTTTTACTAGTTCTTAGAGAATTACGGATTTATGGATGATGGATTATGGAATATGGATAATGTGGATTATAATATCGAATGGAAGGTCGGAGGAGCAAGAGGAGAAAGAGGAACAGCAATAGCAATAGCAATAGCAACAGGAATAGGAATAGAATTAGAAAGAGAAATGATTTGAAATTGAGTTGCTGTTTGATGAGGAATATTCGAAATTCGAAAGATAGAGATAGATTTCTATTTCTAATTATCAATCAGTCAATTGCCTACCTAGTATATTTCTTGATTCTAGGTATGTTTCATGATTTCTTTGATTCTTCATATATCTTGATTTTGGATTTGAAATTCTTGTCTGTACGTATGTACGTGTATGTGCATGCATGCATACTTTCTAGCTCATGTGATTTGTAATGCATGCACGGGGTTATGCAAGTGTGATTGATTGATGATCGATGAGATGAGATGAGGGATTTGGGGGCTGCTTTTTTTGGATGGGGTGGGGGATGGGGGATGGGATTTGAGGGCTGTTCTGGGTGAAAAGATCAAGGGTGGATGTGGTGTGCAAGGCGGGAGGGAAGGTTGGAAAGGAAGGATTCTTTTTTAAATAGTTTTTTTGAAGGGGGGTTTGATGTGATTTGATTTGATTTGATTTGATTTGATATTTTTTACGAGGTTTTTTTGTAATTTCGTATACGTCATTCTTTTTTCTTCATCTTTTTCTCTCTATTTCTGTTTCTGTTTCTCTTTCGTTCCCGGGTGATGATAGAGGTGAGAGATCCATGGAGGAGTAGATAAATGATAGAGAGATTGATTGATATATAAGCGTATTTTTTATTTGTATACATAGCGTATGGTATATAGTACCTATATAGTATAGTATAGTTATAGTATATGACAAATAATAAGTAGTAGATAGTAGATAGTTCTATTATTAGTATTATTACTACATACCTAGTAAGTAGTAGCTAGTATTAAGTTAGTGCTATATATGATAATCCATAGGTAATGTATATATTTGAAAAATTCAAAAGTTAATGATAACAGAAAGCTAGGTATTCTATTCCCTTGAGTATAAAATGATATTTGATAAGACCAACTTACTACTTACATTTCAACACCGTCCTCAGAATTGTCCACAATCAAACACGATGAGATACAACAGAAGTACTTTATGTAAATACAATTAATATCCAATACATACATAGGTAGTAGGTATCTACAATAACGAGACCATCTATCCATCGATGGTATCTTCGCTTTTTGATCCTCAAATATTCCCCCCAGCCTCAGATTCCTTCCCGTAGGTTTTTCCATTTTCCCTATTGATCCTTCGACTCCCTTTCCATCCGTCCCGTATCCGTTGCATTCATCCACATTTGATCATTCCTCTCAAGCGTACTTCCCAAAAGAATTTAGTCACTCGGGCGCTCCCACAAGGCTGAAAGCTCACCCCAAGAATACCCATAATCTTCTTCTCTCTTCTTTCCTTCCCATCTGATCCAAAAATTATACCTTGGGGAACCAAACCCCAAAATTTATACCCAAAAAAGTCATTCCACTCAATTATTATTCTGACCTCCATCAATACCATGTTTCAGAGTTTTGAACCAATCTGAATTTTGATCCACCATAAAATTCGTGATATTGAATTCATTCGCTCCGTTTCCCATCTCTGGCATCTGTAGATCACCCACCCCGTTCCCATTCCCACCATTACCATTCCCCTGATTTTCACCCGGAGCGACCGGTAATCTGGGTACATTGAAGAAATCAAAAACATCCAAATACTCCAATTCATTCGGCGCTGGAGTTCTGGCCGGAGTGATACTTGGCATTCGTGAAAGTCCAACATGCTTCGGTTGTCTCGAGATTAGAAAATCTAAATCATATGCACATCTCCTCATATCCGCAAGTATTTTAACTGAAGAAGGAGTTACACGTTCACCATGTGTACCAGCAGCAGTTTCGCTATCGCGATGTTCGTCAAGTACCCGTTGAAGAATAGTTGTGTAGCGTTCAGCTACGAGCCAGTAGGTGCCCATGTCTCGGAGTGTGTCAACGAAGAATTGGATTTGAGGACTGAGTTTGTGTTCGATGGTTGAACCATGGACGAGGAGTAAGCGGGCAGCTACCCAGAGGGTGAATGCGAATGGTGGGCCTAATTTAGGGAGCATACCATTTTGGACTACGTATCTATAGGGCTGTGTTAGTAAATCTTACTCAAAATTTGTTTTTGTAAAACGTCAAAGTTTACGAGAAGATTGAGTCAATTATTAGAATTTCAAGGGCAGGACTCAATGGTAAGATTTAATAAACATAATATACGTACTCTCCTAAAGCTGCGATATTCTCAACAGCACCATGACAACGTTGACTCGCACTATACGACGGGGTGAAAATAGGTGATCGAGTTGTAGGATAAGCAGCCGATGAATGAAGTCGTATTACTGCTGTGTGATATGTCGCGTGTAGCATAACCCAGCCACAATTGATGGATTTATTGCTTCCTGGTTGAAAAAGCTTCGCCATGTTTCCATAATCCCCAGGCAGATTAAATTTCCATGAAGTGAGCATATTATCCAGTTCTCGATATTCGCCTTGCCATTGTTCAACGTCGGACAAAGCACTGATATCTACTGGCTTCTTCAAGAATTTATGAATTTTTGAGAGAATTCCAAGGATTTCGATATAATACGAGAATGTGCCAAGATTCTCTGGCTTGTCAATGTCATACTCTGTCCTTTCGCTCGTGCGGAACCATCTAGTCTCCACATGCTGGTTTTTATTCCAAAGATCATCTCGACAAGGTAAAGTTCTGTCGATTTCTTTTTCGTCCAGGGCAAATTCAAAAGCTGTGGCAATTGTGGCATATCGATCCAAGAGGTATACCATCCAGAAAAGGCGTCTCCGCGATTCCTCTTCAATCCAATTCTCCGGTTCTGGTAAGACCATTGCTCGAAGTGTATAAATCGAAGGATAGTTTGGCGAGACAGAGAAGGAAGTAGTCTCTACAGCAAGTCCCAGTTGAACTACCGAACGTGTAATTAGAGCCAATAGATTCCATCCTGGTGGTCCATTGCTACTACCTACAAGATCCAAAGCCAAAATAACCAGAGCCTGTAGAGCTTTAACCGAGGAATTTTCTAATCCATACAACAATACCTTCTGTTTAGATATGTCATGATAATGTCGTCTTCTTTCTTCTGTAAGTCGTTGATCCGTGGAAAACCTCAAAGTAGTGGCTACGATGGCATGTAAAAGTATTTTATCTGCTTCATCTAAAGCAGATGGGCCGAATAATAAATCCAGCGTAGATCTTCGATGTAATATTGGACACCAAGTATTGACATACTTAAAGTAGAGATCAACCAATGCATATAGCAAATCATAGGGCGGTAAAGCATGATCGGAAGAGACTTCATTTGAGTTTTGGTTTATGTTTAAGCTAGGTGATTGTAGAGGTGGTTGATTCGTACTATAAAAATCTGGTGCTTGACTAGTTGGGATTGAGTGATTTTGTTGCATATCCATGGATAGGTGCGATCCTTGTGATACAGGGGTATGCTGATGGAAGATATCGCCGTGAATAGATGGCATCGAGGGAGTTGGAGGCATTGGATTACCAAAATCCATGGGTGTATTTTGTTGTCCAAATGTAGAAGGCTTTTGAAGAAATAGGGCTGTCTCTGCTCTGGCAACATGCCCTCCACGATGATTAGAGAGCCCTTCATTGGGTCTGAAGCTATGAATACTTTGTGGTGTACCGTGATCGCTCGGAACGCTATTGGCAACACTATTGCTTTTTTGACCAAAGGATGATTCTAAAATTTGAGCATGCGAGCGTAGAATTTCCTCGAGTCGATCCAATCTTTGTTCCAGTTCGCGACCGTAGCCAGCTCTTAAACCGGGTTTCTTGCGCTCTTTGTATTCACATACAGCACCATTGCGACTACACCATCCACATGATGGTTGGCCGCGATCACATTTGACCTGTTCAAGTCAGAATACAATCCATCAAAATTTCGAACGAACAATCTGAAGATTTCGGAAGTGTATTATCAAAGTCATAGTGAGACACATGGAAGATACATTAGCGTCGCGCACATGTATTTCCCGTAATCTGCCATGTGCCTTTGAACCAATCGATACCAGATTGTAGAGATGAATTTTGATGAATTTTGAGTTTAAAAAATGACCTGATTACTGACGCACCTTTCTTTGCTTACATAGCTCACACCTTCGACGAAATATCAGCCAATCATGTCCAACATTTTCCGTATCATTAACTGGGGGATGATCTTCCGATTCCTTGACCGGAAGGGAATTGGCAACAGAGGACTCCTCGTCGTTATTGTTGATATCAGGATCATTTGGTACATCAGGGAGAGAAGAATGAGACATAATTCCTTACGAAACTGACATCGGCCGACGTTGCCTTTTGCGAGGACCGTCTCCATTTGCATCAATACTATCCTCCTCCCCGCTATAATATTGGTCATTGTCTCCATCACTCTCGGGTTGAGTTGCACCAGAACGTAGAGACGTTCTAGGTGATTGTTGGATATCCATAGAAGCCGACATTTGATTCCGATAACAAAAAGATAATATTGATAACCCACCTGTTTCGAATCTCGGTGAAGATGGGAACGAAGAAGAAGGACAAGCTCGGTATTAAATGAGCGAGGAGGTGGAGGTGGGGTTTTGATTTTTTACCAATAGCCAAGTGAAAGTGATGTACTTTTGTAGTTAAGTCGAGTATGAAAAAGAATATGGTGGGGCACGTGTTCATGTATTTCTTCGAATATGAAGTTTTATGGTTCATGGGGAAGCTCGTTATTATTGTCGTTATTGCTATTACCCGGAGATCCTTGAATTCACGAATCCTTGAAGAGATAGAGAGAGAGGCATTTGAAAATGTGCTGGTTGAATACGAAGTGCGGACTCTGGAGTATCTAGATAGGTACTAGCTAGTTTATACTCATCAGAAACCAAAAAGATATGGATACCTACTCTCTCTCTCACACACACACACACACACACAACACACACTCACTCACTCTCCTCTTCGTTCTCTCTTCGGTCGTCTCGGTGAATAATACAATTCAATTCAACCATGAAACAATTGTTTCCATCCGGGACTCTGATTGATCGATTGATTGATTCAATGTAACGGCTTGACTCCACAGGGTCTGAATTACGTTTTGTGGGGTAACTTTGGGTTAATGCACCTCCCGTCACCCGTCACCAGCTGACTCGTTCATTGATCAATCAATTAATTGGGTTACTTGGGCGGGTTACTGAGTATTCAAGTCTTTCTATGCAATGGGCAATGGATGGTGCATTGCTGACAGATGAGAAATAATTGGCATGTGAGAGAACTTGGTGAGAGTACTTGGTGAGGGAACCTTGAAATGCTTCTACCTCTGTACAAAGTACTTGGGGTATTATCAAGTACATGGCATCGGAAGAGTACATCTGCTGCAAATGTATACTTTGTGTACTTGGGTAGATGAATCAGATGTATTGACGTGAGTAATAAAGTAATATATGGAAGTCATAGTATATATTTGTTTTGCTGGGAATACAAAACCCCATTCATTCATACTCGTAGTTCTACAAGAAAAACTTCCAAACCTCTCAGACTTCATCGTCACCTACAACATCTGCAACATCCACAACACATAATGACCAGAAAAGACCTTCTTCAACAAACATCACCCACAACAATTGATGTCTCACACGCCAAGAGAGATCCAATACTTTAATAGGCCCAGATCTATCTATGCTCGCTCAAAAATTATGAAATCGTCTTTACATTCCGCTTCAAAAATAGCTCGGTAGATATTCTCCCGGCTCAATTTGGAATGAACAATCCCCCCCGCCAAGGTGTTTCTCATGAATCTACAAAGTAGCCTCCCTACCCATCAATCATAAGTAGACAGTGGCACAATCCTGACTTTTCTCTTCACTTTCATCTGTTTGTCTTTCTGCTACAGTTAGTACTGTTATTCCTCTCTGCCAAATCACAATGGCTTCTTCATCAGCTCGCAGTTTCCCCTCCATCAAAGCTATCCGAACTTTTGTTGTGGATGGTGTTGGATCTGGAGGAGATTATCACAATGTTAAAGGTGGTCATTGGTGAGTTTGACCAAAATACACCTTATGATTTGTACTAATCTATATCAGGTTGATTGATACACCAATTTCCACACCTATGTCAAGATGGGAAAACTATAGAGCTTCAAGAACCAGTTGGGGTATCAATGTGCTAGGTTCATTCTGTGTTGAGATAGAAGGTTCAGATGGCACAATTGGATTTGCTACAGGATTTGGAGGTAATTTTAAATATCTCCTGTCTCACCGGTCAAAGCTCACCATATGTTCACAGGTCCACCAGCATGTTGGTTAGTTCACCAACATTTCGAAAGATTCCTCATCGGTGCCGATCCAAGAGATACCAATCATCTCTTTGAACAAATGTATAGAGGTTCCATGTTTTATGGTCGAAAGGGTCTTCCAGTTGCTGTCATCTCAGTTATTGATTTAGCAATTTGGGATTTACTCGGAAAGATCAGAGGAGAGCCAGTATATAAGTTGATTGGAGGAGCTACAAGGGAGAGGCTAGACTTTTATTGCACAGGACCAGAACCTACTGCCGCAAAGGCCATGGGTTTCTGGGGTGCTAAAGTTCCACTGCCATATTGTCCAGAAGAGGGTCACAAGGGACTCCAAAAGAACGTTGAATTCCTTAGAAAACATAGAGAAAGTGTGGGCCCTGATTTCCCACTTATGGTCGATTGTTACATGAGTCTCAACGTTCCATACACTATTCAAATTGCTGCAGCTTGCAAAGATTTAAATATCAATTGGTGGGAAGAGTGTTTATCTCCAGATGACACTGATGGATTTGCACAAATCAAACAAGCTCATCCACAACTCAAGTTCACCACGGGTGAGCATGAATACTCGAGATATGGATTTAGAAAACTTATCGAAGGTCGAAATCTCGATATTATTCAACCCGATGTTATGTGGCTTGGAGGAATGACGGAATTGCTCAAAGTTGCAGCAATGGCGGCCGCTTATGATATTCCGGTGGTACCACATGCAAGTGGACCTTACAGTTACCATTTTGTGGTTTCTCAAACAAATTGTCCATTCCAAGAGTACCTTGCAAATTCACCAGATGGAAAGAGTGTCCTACCCGTCTTTGGAGATTTATTCTTGGATGAACCAATTCCAGTGAAAGGATACCTGGATGTTTCACAACTCGACAAGCCAGGTTTTGGTTTGACCCTCAACCCAGCTGCACGACTTATTCCCGCACAATACCTCTTAACACCAAACCCAGAGAGACCTCTTGGTCAACCAGCAGTTGAGCAAAAGAAATCTGAAAATCAGGGGGTTGTGAATGGAGTGGTGGAAGAAATCAAGAACTTGTCAAGTTCATAGTTTGAATAATAGCAATTTGTTTTATTAGCCTTTTAATTTATTTATACAATGCAATGCAATGTTATCTATTTCCGTATGATCATAATCCAAGGCTTTCTAGAGTATCATTTACAAATATGCATAAACATGATAAAACCTTGTGAGAACATGTGGACGGCCAACTTGCCCCACGTTTTTCACACCACTTTGGCTTCGGTGGTCTTTAACTCGAGAACCGAATCGCGGGGTCCTTCCACTATTGACAAGGGCCTAATTTTTGGAACTATTGATTCACTTACAACACAACACCAATTTATACTCAAATTATTTGATACCTCTCACATACTACCTAGGTACTTTTTGAAGTCACTTTGTATCTACTCGTTACATCACACCAATTGTCATACTCTACCATCTTTAAAGGAAAACAATCATTTCATATACTCATCACGAGCTTTATTCCCCAGATACCCCGCCATTTCAGTGAACAACATAATATTCATTTCATCCTACATATACATATAAACTCTACACACCTATACGAATTTAAGATCTTCATCCAAAACATGAGTCTCAAAGGCGTGCACCTTCTCGCCGGAAAAACTGCCGCTATAACCGGTGGAACCACAGGAAGTGCGTTTTCCCCAATTGCCCAAAACCCCCTCTCTTGCACACCTCAACTAACACTATTTGTTTTTCTGCAGTCGGCCGCGCAATCGCTCTCCTTTATCTTCGTCAAGGCTGTAATGTAGCAGTCAATCATCTCGGTCTCGACTCCGATATCCCACATCTGGAATCGCTGCGTACGGAAGCCAAAGCCCTGCGAGAAAATGAGAAAGCGGGAGAATTGTTAGATGTACCCGGAGATGTTAGTAAGCCGGAGACAGGGAAAGAATTGGTGGAGAGGGCGGTGGGAAAATGGGGACGATTGGATGTTTTTGTTAGTAATGCGGGAGTTTGTCGGTTTGCGGAGTTTTTGGAGTGAGTTTTATTATTTGTTTGTTTGTTTGAGAGTATATCTGGGCGGGGATGAGAAGGGGAAAGAAGAGGGATATGAGGGAAGAACAAGGTACTAACAAATCCAATAGACTAGAACCTGATCTCTTTTCCCACACCGTCCGCACCAATCTCGACGGCGCCTTCTACACCTCCCAAGCCGCCGCCCGTCAAATGTCCTCCCAATCTCCTCCCGGCGGCTCCATCATCGCCATCTCCTCCATCTCCGCTCTCGTAGGCGGCGCACAACAAACCCATTATACACCCACCAAAGCCGGTGTTCTATCACTCATGCAAAGTATGGCGTGTGCGCTGGGCAAATACGGTATTAGATGTAATGCGCTCCTACCCGGAACAATCAGGACGCAATTAAATGAGGAGGATTTGAAAGATGAGGAGAAGAGGAAATATATGGAAGGAAGGATTCCGTTGGGGAGAACGGGGGTTCCAGGGGATTTGGCGGGGCCGGCGGTTTTTCTGGCAAGCGAGGAGTTGAGTGGGTATGTGAATGGGAGTGGACTTTTGGTGGATGGGGGGTTGTTTGTTAATTTGCAGTGAGGGGGTGTGAGAAGGGGAGAAAGAATGTAAATAGATAGATTAGATACTCGGACTCGGATCGATTCTGGAGAGATCGAGAAACTCATGTATTTCACAGTATTGAATATGGTATGCATTTCTCGATGCAGAGGTGAGAAGTTTCACTTTTATATTTGTATAATGGGTCATTGTCACTGATCACTGATCACTGATGTTCATGTATCAGTATGATTGATGTCTTTCGGGTATCAGACACTCTTATATATTTGTTTTTCAGCATACTCAATAGATGCTTGTTTCACAATATGCATAGATACAAGTGTTGAAATTGTCAATAGGACAAAGTAGGAAATTCACTGGGCTCCTAGGCAAATATGAATTACCGGAGGAAGTTCTGAAGTTCATCGATAGGGAGATCAATGAGTTCACTCCCGGCGGGCTGTTTGCAAGAATCGTTTTAATCAGCTTAGCTACCGGATTCCTCCTGCGGTACGGGATATGTTTACGCGAGGGAAAGCATATCAGCATGTTACTGCGGATTTTGTCATTTTGTTCCTTGTAGATACTAGAGAGATTGTGATGGATGTCTATACTGGCTCATTGAGGCGTGTTTGGTTGGTTGGGATCGGGTTTTCTGGGATCACTTTCTTGGCTGTGGTTTTGGTGAGGGAGATCACGTTGAAAACTGAGTTGGATACGGAGTGTGGTCTGGCGGGTAGAAATAAAGAAAATTAGGCAGGTGACGTTGATGATGGGAACGGAAATTAGGCCATTATGCCAACTGCAGAGACAGAAAGAAGTTCCGTTGTCGATGAAGAGGGATGAAAAATAATGTCGGCCATCATGTTAATGGAACTTTTAGTAAAGCAACTGTTGAAGTCTAGTTCAGATACTTGAGCTGTATCATTACAAAACTTTATAGACTAATTGTAGGAGAAAATAGAAAAAAATATGCGAGGTTCTTTTGTGCTTTAGATTATTTTATGAGCCAAATAGAGCTCCATTTTCGGTAAGTACGAATTAACTCGAACGTGTTTTTATTCAATGATCTTCTTCTGCCAAACTTCCTGCACCACGCGCTTCCAGCGTCTCTTGAATACGCTGACTTGGGAGCCATCGCTCAGCCGGAGTGACCCACCAAGAAACCAACGCCAAGATAGTTGTCGCAGCCATGATCACAGGTGCATAGTTAAGCGTATCTGCTTCTACAGGCCAAATATACGGCGAGTATAGAATAGCCACCACCCATGCATTCCAAAGCACCGCAATCGCCTGAAACGGCTTACTAAGTCTACCTAGACTCCAAGCCGGTTTCGGAAAGGTCGTGGGCGTGCAGAAAAGACGTCCGAGACAAATGAGACCGTAGGCAGCTGCTGATGGTACTCCAGCAGCGGAGACTAGGGAGGTAAAGGCTACAGCGGAGGGTAGGATGGTACAAGTTATGATAGCTGATACGCCCCAGACCACAAGAACTGCGTTTCGGGGTTGACCATCGATGACTTTGGATACCCAGCCAGAAAAGGGCAAGACGCCATCGCGAGCGACAGCAAATACTAAGCGAGATGCAGCTAACACTGCAATTGCAGTGTTGAACCAAAGAGCGACGATACAGATGATGTTCATGAAGATATGACCGCCATTTCTAAAAATAACGGCGTACAATGGAACAAATGGCTGTGGTCCACCAAAGGAAGAGAATGTATCCGCGTCAGGCTGTGGAAATATCAGAATAATCAAGCAATACTGAAAGAATAGTGGAGATATACCACACAGAAGAGGAAAAGAATAACAACAACGAACCCACCAATACCACTAATAATCGTGCTCCAAGATATACCACGTGCAGCTGTGACTGCTGCATTTTGCGTCTCCTCAGCTACGTGGCCTGAAGCATCAAAACTGATCAATATTCCTGCCGTGGCTAAAAATGAGAGACACCAATTCCACGCATCTGGAGCACCTGTACCGTTATAGGTAGTCATAAACGCATCATGAGGAGATCTAAATCCGATTGTCCGAGCCGTTGTGATAGGTAGCCAAATAATATTTAATAGGAAATCGAGTATAACGAATGAAGTCGATAAATAAAATATCCATTTGAAGTAACGAGCTATTTTTATCAGATTTCACTGCGTACATTGATCGTTTGGATAGGAGCATTACGTACGAGGTAGGAGATTCCATATTGCAGCTAATGCTAACATGATCTCAGTTGTGATCCATTGGAGAGCGCGAAACTTGACGTCGGAACTATCGGATGGGAAGTGTATGTTGAACACAACGATTTCCTGGGAAGAAGTCAGGTACGTAGTTCAGGGGAGATTCTATACTCTCACAGATAGCAAATAGTTGACAGCACCCTGAGTGTTACCTATGTAACCAGATTAGCAGGGACATACAAAAGTTTGACCGGTTCACTTACTCGCACAGAAAGTTGTCCAAGCTGTTGTGCTCCACCACGCGACAATGAAGCTAAACAGTCGACCAAAGCGAGGGCCACCAGCCTCGGCCGCCCACAAATAAATGGATCCGGCAAGTGGTAAAGATGAGCATATCTCTGCGATTACAGCAGCAGTGATGAAGGTGAAAACACAGCTTATGACGAAACTTGTCCAGTAGGCTAGATTACCGCCAGCGGCTATACCTGTCGAAAAGGTAACACGAACTCCACCGACGAAGTAAAGAGCGGCTTTTTGAGGTGTTAGTCTGATTATTTGGATGGGTGGATTGATTGAAAATACACACCGAACGAGGTTGAAAAGTTATGGAATAAACTGAAAGATCGATGTAGAACCTATGATATTGATTTTAGTTCGATTTTATAGAGGCACATAACAAAATCACGTTTTCCTTACAGGTTTGTAGCCAAGCTTTTCCTGTTGTGTAGTTAGCTTTGTGATAGAGATCAGATAAGGTTTAATTTACCAAGACTATGGCATCCTCGGTATTGCTACTAGGTTCTCTTGGATTATCCACCAAGCCTTTGTCGATGGACTCCTCGATAGATCTATGTTCCCCCATCATACAAAGCTCTTAGAAATTTCGATTCCGTACCTTAGACTGCGTTCAAGTGACCGTATTTCAATGATGTGTCGTCTCAATTGGACTGCGATTGTTCATTGTATAGTTGAATAACAGCCGCGGAAAATCGTCAATTTGTATGTATTTTCAATTGATCGGTTTGAGTGTTCTCACAGTCAAGCTCATATAGTCACCGGCTATTTCTAGCAAGCTTGAATAGCACGTCATTGTGCCCTCGTAATTGTGCTATTGGTGGTTCTCGCTCAATAACTTCAATTTGACTATGATAAATATATCCCACCTTTCGCCATTCCTTAAACTACACTCGACAAAGACATCCTCCGTTCTTGACGGATCAATTAATCTTTTTGAAAGTGTGAAAGCGATTCGTGAATCCGAGTGCCTACGGTTGAAAAAAGACACCTCGCTTATTTGATGACAGGGATGATATGACGGCATGTTAGAAGAAAATGTGTTGATCGTGATGGTGGATCCTCAAGATACATAATCTAGTATTCTTCCCCATACTTCCTTGCACATGGCACTCACGAGATATGCCGCGGTGACATTAGGGAGTACAGTCAGATGAGTTTCGATTTACGTCTAGATTCTCCAGGAGATGAGTCAATAAAATTTCAATCGCATGTGTCCTTAATGACTTGTACTCCTTATCTGCTAATATGAGCTGGACTGAGGATCTAGCTGAAAGCATGAATTCTCCCGAAGCTACATTGATCACGCAACTACCGGTCCCGACAATGTGATGCCACCCCCACTACTAGTACGGAGTGCGGCGCCCTAGGTGCAGACGCGACTTCTTTAAACAAAAGCTCATGGGTAGTTATAATTTTTCGCGTTTGATGTCGCTCCCTCTGAGCTTTTTGAAAAGAGATCAGAGTACTTTGGCCAAGAAATGATGCCGCTCCCGCTCTCTCTCCTTGCTGAATGTACGGCATTCGTCCTTGTCGGACTTTGCCTTGTCGTAAGTCATACGGTTTTTCTCCCTATGATAGTTTTGTAAAAGTCTAAACTCTGAAATAGAGAATTGCTCGCGAATACTTCTCGCCATTGTCATCCATCCCCAATGCAGGAGTAGGTGCACCGTACTCTCGCCTTTTATGGGCTTTCCCAACAGAATTCAGAGGACGCATAACCTTGGATCTGCCTAAACTTCATGAGAAGCTGGGTATGCTGAATGATAATAATTTTAACAGACTATGTGACTGACACATTCATAGGTCCTTTGATTCGTATCGGCCCAAACGAAGTTTCATTCTACTCCATGGAAATGTATGATGCAGTTCACAAGGTGAATAGCAGATTCAAGAAAGATCCGCGGGTGTATGGAGAGTTTGTACAAGGTGGTAGCCCTGCTTTGTTCTCAATAACGTATGATTATTTTGAACCCAGTAATCGGATATTGACTAATCTTCTCAGTGACCCCGTGGAACATTCGAAACGTAGAAGACTCATGGGTCAATTGTTTAACCGCAGCCAAATGCATAAATTAGAAGGACTGATGTTGAATAATATCGATCATTTTGTGCAAACTGTTGCATCAAGCAGAGATAGGGTGAATTTGTTGCCAGTATGTCGCGCACTCGAAGCGGATATTATGTGTATTACTGCCTGTAGAAGTCTTTTGGTGAAAGCATGCTGATGTAAACAAACCAGCTGATTTCTCATTTGGTCATATGATCGGTGCTCTAGATGCATACTATCAAGGAGCTGAACTTGACATGATAGCAAAAAATGATGAAAAGGCCACTTGGATGCCTCTGGTAAGCTCGAATCAAGCCAGCCCAACAAATTCTCATACTAACTTTTCGGATAGCTCACTAGTTTTCCGGGGTTGTGCAATACGTGGGAATGGGTGGAACAAGCTGTGTCCTCAATAACAGGCTACAGGACTCCATACAACAAAGCAATGCTCGATTTTCATCAAGTAAGCATCTTTCCAAGGGTATCATTCCAGTCTAGCAATACTTAGCATTTATAGTGGGCAGAAACAAGTTGGCGCACAACGCTTTCAGACAACGCAAATCAGGAAAAATCGACTTCTCCCTTCCCAAATTTGGTCCAGACCATGGTCAATTCAAACTTGCCTTCTACCACAGCCTTGTCAGAAGCGACAGAAAATCTAGGTCCAGGCACGGATACGACCTCAGCGACTTTAGCTCACATTTTGTGGGCTTTAGGAAGTAACCCTAGTTTTCAAGAAGAGCTGTTCCAGGATCTTGCCGCGATGTGTTTTTCCACAGATATGACAACCTTAGAGGGTATACCTAGATTGCGGGCGTGTGTAAAAGAAGGTATTCGATGGACTGGTGCAGCCACCGCCATGATTCCTCGTCTTGTACCCGAGGGGGGAGCAGAATTCTATGGACACTTTTTACCGGAAAATGTAAGTACTCTCGCTTTCCTTTCTTGCTGATAAGTTCTCAACATACGCTAACTCGGGATTCTGTCTTAGACAGTAATCAGCTCATCGCCAATTTGGTATCTTCACGACTCAGTCGCATTTCCAAGGCCAAAAGAATTTGATCCGTACCGATGGCTTACATCTGACGGACAGAAGATTAGAGATGATCCTCTACGCGATAAGTTCTACATACCATTCTCCAAGGGTGCAAATATTTGTATGGGCGCACAGTAAGTCCCCCCCCTCTTCATATGGTACTGCCTGAACTTGAGACTTACATGGATTTATTACAAAGCTTTGCATATTTGGAACTTTTCTTGTCAATATCACAAGTAATCCGCAACTTTCGCGTACACATGCATCCTTTACCTCATCATCGATCATATTCAGATGAAGAGAAAAGGTCTAGCCCTGGAGTATTCCGGCATGTCGAATTACCAAATCGAAGAGAGTGGGTTGCGGCTGTACCTACTGAACGTTTAATGGTAGCGCTTGAACCAAGGTTAGACTAGACTGACAGAGCCGATCTTGAGCACATGGTTCTTCGTAGAGGAAGAGCCTATTATTCTGCTACGACTGGCACCCTAATCGTGGGATGAAAATTTCTTCTTCTATATTTAATTTAAGATCAAAATTTTCTTAAAATGGGTGTATATATTTGGCCCCTCATGCAGTCATTCTCAGTCTGCACTTGTGGAGATGTCCTGGATTGTTGCTCACGTTACCTTGATTATTTATCAAGAATTAAATGACGGCCGATTCAATAAATGTTTTCTTCCTCTTTTCTCCCTAATTGTTGTGAGCGGTGAGTTGATATATGTGGGTATTTCAAGTTGAGCGAAATTGAGAGGGGGTGGGCGTGAGCTGTTGGGGTCTTCTTTAGAAGTGCCGTGATTTTTCATCAGTGAATTTCATTCCAGGGTCAATACAGTGCCGCGTAACAAAATAATTTTGTTTGGGACTCTCGCAGGATTACTTCCGATTGTAAGTAAATGCGCCACATCGATGCGGCGAAGCACAGCACGGTACGGCGCGGTGTGATATCCAAATAGCAACACATGCAAAGCTGGCTCCGTTCTGTTACAATTTTTCAACCACTTACGATAATCATGATATCATGTGGAGTGATCATCGATCTCTACCAATTTACTTCATGTACTCTAGTTCTACATCTGTGCCTGAATGTTCGCCCACATTTTCTCCATGGCCTCGGCTACGTCCGAAGGCAGAGGCCCCTTCGCAATATCAGCAGCGTTAAGAGAAATTTGCGCTGAGTTGCTAGCTCCTAGTATCACACCAACACCTTCCTGGAGAGCTGAATGGTAGTAAACCCATCTCAGGGCCGCTTCTGAGGGAGTGATATCGTAGGGCTGAAGTAAGGTAATGAATTCCTTCATGGCTGAGGGTGTGGGTTCATTGTCATACCTTCTCTTAAAGAAATCTCCCTTTGGATTACCATCCTCGAATCGAGTTCCAGTGACGTCTGTGCCCATTGTGAATATTCCCGTCAAAACCCCTCCTGCAAGCGGACTGCATTGTTCAAAAACATATTAGTTAACCGGGTATATTATGAAGACTGGAGTGCCTCGTATCTATGAGCAATATATGATATCTTTTGCTGGCGTAAGATTGGAAGAAGTTGCATTTCTGCTTCACGGCAAAGTGCATTGTATTGTCCTTGGTAGTAACTAGGCTTCGGGTAGCCTTCTTTTTCACATACTTCAAGAAGCTCTTGGACTTGTGCGACAGAAAAGTTGGATATTCCATGCTATCTTGTGTTAGCTAGTGTTTGAGATCTAGGTAGTCTAGGGTAGCCCAACCTTTTGGAACTTATTCTGCTGATGAAGTTCATGGAGAGCAGCAAGCGTTTCGCTGATCGGGGTTGATGCATCGGGCATGTGGCAATACAATACATTGATCTAATATGATCGAGTGGGTGAGTATATTGCGGGCTATGGTGAATGATTGACAGACAAAACAGGGGTTTTACCTTTGCCTTAATACGAGACAAACTTTCAGCGACACTTTCATTGATTGCCGATGCCGTCAATGAGCCTTTACCGGAGAAATCCGCAAGCTTGATCTTAGTATCGATAGCAAAGCTATGATCGGCATGGTTTTCACCAAGAAGCTGTTCCGACTTTCTCTGCGAGCTAAGAGGGTAGATGGCTGCAGTATCGATGTGACTAATTTTCAAGGTGACTAAAAGAGCTAGTAGCTGTTGAACATCTTCTGCTGTTGCAAAAAGACCTCCTCCAAAAGAAGCGCCACCAAAAAGAGTAAAAGGTGGTGTACCTGGCATGTTTGATTTTATAATGGGGTGGGAAAAAAGAGAGATTTTCTAAAGATGACAATTGGAGAGCAAAAGTAGTAGGATTAGATCACTTGTAGAAATTAGTCTAGATAAGTAGCCAGTTCTCGACTATGATCCGTGTGGATATCACGATGTCATTAATCATCAGCTAGGCTCGTGCAGTCGACATAAGGCGTTGTAATTTACAACTGTTAGAAGCATTTGCTAGGTGCTGGAAGTAGCAACACTTGCTACTAATTTCTACTCTAGTACAAAACTCCTAGCCTTCACTCAATATCTCCATAGTACTATCAAGCACTTGATCCACCTCCAACAACTATCTTACCAACATGTTTGAGCAAAGTCATGAGCATATGGTTTAATCCGTAGTTGTAGCCCATAGAATGTATGCAATTTATCGTAACACTAGATCCGTATACAGGGAGTAGAACATCCATGGATGGATTAGAATGTGGATGAAAGTCCGATTATATCCGTACTGTATAGGCCAATCTTTCAATACCTGGATACTGTGAAGTCAAATTTGATTCAAGTAGAATGGAGTTTTGAACCCAATCGACCTTGGACGAGATTGGAAACCTTCGCAGCAACAAGTTCAACTTAATATTGGCCAATACCACCAACGCTCAGAGCGTCTTCTCACTGATGTGCTTGCAACTAGCAATTAATACACAAGAGTTACTCATTCCAATTCGACGCCGGAACTTAGCTCCCTGATCCCTTCTATCAGAGAAGAGCTCGCATCTGCCCTCGAGAAAGAGTTTCTTCGTTGTAACAAATAATGGAAAACCACTGAGATCTGTAAAATTCTCAGACATATTGTTTTCCGGACATCTGCTCGAGTATTTGTTGGTCCAGATCTTTGCTGTAATGGGAATTCGCTCTATACCATGATACTTCTTCAATCAGAGATGTACCATGTTCAGTAGCCATGTATACGTAGTAGACCGGATATGTTGTATACTGTGGCTTTAAAGTATAGATTGTGATGTAGAATTTTTCACCAGCTGAAATTCAATATTCAGTCACGTGCAGATATGTATCATTGCATCACATTCCTCCAATTTATGGGAATAAATAATAGAATAATAGCCATACCATTCATTGCCTACCTACGTAGGTAGGCAATGTGGGATAGGTACCGACCCATATTGAGTGAATATTGTAAAGATGTGTACTCTTGAACCGTAGAACCGTACCTTTCTGTCATTGGAGTAGAGACCTAATTTGATACAATGACCGCATACAATTACCTAGGTGATTGTGCAGCACTCATCCGTTGATTGGATTCAATTTGACCGTTCCAGGTTGTTGTTGTTGTTGTTGTTGTAGTATTGGGACGGAAGTAGATTGAATGCCTCAGGAATCAAACAAATCAAATTTCTCTCCTGCCGCTAAACATCGCGCCGTACGGACATCAATTTATTTACATAGTCGCCATTTTCTTTACAACTCGAGTCTCTTCTATTCTATCCCCTTTCTATTCACAATTATTTCGACAATCACGATAAAAACGCGACATCTCATTTTTCAATCAATATTAGATTTGAAGAATACTGCACACTTAGATAAATTACTCCAAGTCTTTGCAGTCGATCCCACATTTTTCGCATGCGACATCCCTAAATACCCAATACTCATTTGATGACAACTTCTTCATCTCGAGCTTGCGCATTATTTTGACAACACTTCCAACAATCTTGTTTCCCTGGCGATTCAAGATTTATCGACTCCATCCGAGAGGACGCGACAATCACTGTAATCATTGATCCTCGGTCCTGTCGATCACCAAGTCGCGTCATCTAAATTCTCAGCCTTACCTTCGCGATGAATTCGCCGCAACAAGCAAATGCTGCTCAGCTGGCAGCACGCACCATCAAAGCGAAACCTAGAGGCAGATTGGCAGGTCAAAAAAGTAGTGGCTTTCCACCCTTACAAAACAACAACCCTAATAATAATGCTGCCGTTGGCGGTGGAAGCGGTGGTCTGTTTGGTGGAAGTGTAGCTGCGCCCGGTGCATTCAACTTTTCAGCGCCGGCTGGAACACCATCTTTCAATCCTTCATTTGGAGACTCGACGCCAAATCCGTTCGCACAATCCGCTGCATCAACCAACCACGATGACCCACGTGCAGATACAACAGGTGAAGAAGCTCTAAGAAAAAACAAGGTATTCAGCGGTGGCCTTAGAGCAGCTGGTGAAGATGAGGAAGCCTTATTTGCTTCACACTCTCCATTCCATCATAGTAATCAACAACAGCAATCAAATACTTTAGGTTCTTCCTATAATACACAACCACAAAATATGTTCGGTGCAACAAACGCGACGCAGTCGAACGCAGGTGGATTCCAGTTTGGATCTTCAACTTCGCAGAATCAAACATCAACTTCAGGTTTCGGTGGCTTCAATTTTACACCTACATCTCAAGCGGCAGATAACAATAGTAATTCTACTTTTGCCTTTGGTTCCTCGACACAAGCTCCAGTGAATAATAGCACCCCAGCCTTCAATTTCGGTGCGATAAATTCAGGTTCGGCAGAAAATTCTTTGAATTTTGGTGCAAATTCACTTTCAAAGGCACAAAATCCTCTCACCCTTGAAAATCAAAAAGCAAGTAATTTTTATTCCGATCCTTCTCAAATTCTCTTTGGTTCCAATAACTCCCCAACCACCTTTTCTAATTACCAAACCGACAATTCAACCTTTGACCAACAGTTCTTTCATTCAAACGAAGACGCTGGAAACATGTTTGGCAACCACAAAGTCGAGTATCCTCCAGAAGCTGGGCAAGCGCCGGTACAACCTTCTCAAATTCAATATCCAATGGGCCAACTAGGATTGTCCGCCGGCATTAATCATCGTGGAAGTTTCTCAGCCAGACCAACCAAGTCCCTCTTTGGCAATGGTCATATGCTTACGGACTATCGTGCTAACCAAAATCAATTTGTACAGGAAAATTCGAGTACCTCATTCGGACAGAACAATACCAACAATTCTTTTGGTGCGCAAAATAACTCATTTGGCGGTTCCTTTGGTGGTGGCTTCGGAAATCAAGCCAATACGAGTTTTACTGGTCTCAGTTCTACCAATGCTGCACCTTCAAACTCTCAGAGCTTGTTCGGCAACACTACTGCAACCACATCTGCTCCGTCTTCCTCTTTCACCTCATCCTTCCCTGCAACTTCAGCTGCTCCAAGCTCCACGAATTTGTTTGGAAGCACTTCTGCTTCATTCCCCACTACATCAGCACCAACCACTACCAATTTGTTTGGCAGTGTTAACTCATCATTTCCTCCTGCGACTGCTTCGAACACTCCACTTTTTGGTGCTGCTAAGCCTGCCGAGGCTACCCCAGCTGCTTCCAGCAACTCATTTTTCGGGAGTGTCAAGCCTGCAGAGTCGACACCATCTACTTCAAACACTTCCTTCTTTGGTAGTGTCAAACCTGCCGAGTCAGCTCCAACAGCTCCAAGCAACTCATTGTTTGGTAGCCCTAAGCCTGCTGAGTCGACTCCTTCAACTTCAAGCAATTCACTCTTTGGTGGGTTCAAGCCTGCTGATTCGACTCCAACTTCTTCGAGCACGTCGAATATCTTCGCCAAGCCCCCAGCAACGCCTGCTTCTTCAACACCTTTCACCGGCTTTGGCAAACCAGCAGAATCAACTCCAAATCTCTTCAACCCTAATAACCAGATCAATGGCCAAAGCAACAATCTATTTGGATCAAAATCTACAGAAGAGCCAAAAGACAAGCAAACTCTCGATCTGTTCAGTCCGAACAGACCGGCCGGCCAACAACTGGTCGAGTCAAATGCAACGAACAGTTCGCCAGAGAAGGCATCTGCCCAGACTCCAAATGCTCTCTTCGCAAGCTTTGGAAAGCCAAACTCTTCAACAGAACATCAACTGGGTGGTGCAACCAAAGAACAAGCTGTAAGTTTCTTTCCTGATTCATCGAATGATAAAGCAATTCAAGCTAACATTCCCCAGTTCGCTGCTCCATCCACCAGCCAATCTGAATCTTCATTCAAGATTCGCGGTACTGCTGAGGCGTCTAGTTTCAACAAAGCTTCTTCTCCTTTCAAATCAGTAGACACCCCAACAGACGCAGCACAACCCGTTACAAGCAACCTGTTTGGTGGCTTCTCTTCTAAAACACAAGATGCTCAGCCCTCTAACGGATCTTTGAGCAACGGCTCCGATTCACATTCAATGGCTCTCACTGCTCCTACAGACGCATCTTCGCAATCTCCACCCTTCAATAACAAAGCACTTGCTCCTGTTAAGAGAGCACTTGCTCCTGGTAGATTGTCCGATTTTGAGTTCCAAGTTTCTGAACCCACAGACATGGAGATGGATACCAATATGCCTGTTAACTTTAACACGGTTCAAAGAAGAGAATTCAAGGCACTTTGGCGCATTGCATCTGTGCAAAGATCAATGGCAGCTTACTTCCAGCATTTGCCTCCTGGAGCAGACCCATCCAAAGGATTGGCATGGATGGAAGCCAAAAAGAGAGAGATTCTTGCAGAATATAACATTGATCATATTTCCAACAAGCGAGACAGGGCAGAGGCTGATCTTGAGAATGACGAGAACCAAGAAAACATGAGCCCTCAAAAGCGAGTTAGACAAGATAGAGAACGCTCACATCGTATTCCCAGCCCAGAGAAGCGATCGCGAAGTACTCGTAGTCCAGAAAGACAACGCTCACGTGCGACAAATGATTCCGAGTCTGAGATCAATAGCAATTCGGTATTGAAAGCACCAAAACTTCAGCCCGGCCGTTCATCCAGTCCAAGTAAATCGCCTTCCAGAAGTGCAGCTCCAGAACCAACTCCAAGTAAGAAGAGAAGAAGTGAAACTCAATCGGAAATTGTTGGAGAAAATAGCGGACACAAGAAGAGAAGACCTGAACAGTTGAACAACAACGAAGGAGTTGACAGTGGTAACAGCAAGAAGAACGAGGAAGTTGACACCGGTAGCAGCAAGAAGAGAAGAGCCGAGGTTTATTTGACTCAAAATGATCCTGAAGGTATTGAAGATGGCAAGAACAGCAACAAGAAAACTTTAAACGGTTCTAGTTCAAGCACTTCTAACATGTTCAAGAACATTTTGGACAGCCCAGATAAATCAACAAGATCTGTCAGCCCAGAGAGAAAGACTCGGGTATTGCCTGGAGCTACTAAGGAAGCTGCATCAGTACCAGCAGCAGCACCTGTTACAAATCCATTTGGAAATTTGGCAGGTGCTTCTCCCATCAAGTCTAATGCCGCTGCAACCTCTACTACGCCAAGCAAGCCTCCAGTCTTCACATTCGCACCTACATCTACCACACCTACTACCTCCCCAACCAAACCACCTACATTTACTGGTACTAGCGGTATTAAACCACCTACCTTTACCGGCGCTCCTACTGGTGGTATCAAGCCACCAACTTTTGGTAGTGCACCCGTCAATTTCATGGCTCAATTTGGAAAAAAGGCCGTTGCATATGCAGAAGATAACGAAAAGATTTTGATGCAAAAAGCTAAGGATGAAGATTTTGATTCTGAGGACGACGATGAGGCTGAGTGGGAGGCTAAGTACAAGAAGAAGAGAGCTGCGGAGCTTAAAGAATTGGAAGAGCTTGCACAGGTCAAGGCTCCTTCTTTCCTCGTCAAATCCACCGATACCCCAAAAGCCACCGAGCCAAAAGAGACTGTAAAACCAGCGGCTACAAATATGTTCGCGCCAGTCGCCACCACTACTTCTACCTCATTATTCGGACAAGCTAAACCTGCTACCGGCGCTGCTGAGAGTATTTTCAATTCGGCAAATACCTCGAGAGCATCAACTCCTAACTTGTTCTCTAGCACTGGATCTGTCCTTGATGGTGCTGCAAGTGCTCCAGGAAAGACCCCTTCATTTTCTGATAACCCATTTGCGCATCTCTCTGATGCAGAATCCAAGAATCAGAATGACGAGGACGATGGAAGTTCTGATGGCGGTTCTAACAGCGACGGAGAGGGTGAAAAGAAAGATCCAAGTTACCAACCAAACCCAAGCAAGGCCACTACAAGTACACCTAGTACTCCTGTTGATGAGAACGGCTCTAGCATTTTCTCAAAAAAAGCACTTACTGAACCACCAAAGTTCAATTTGTTTGATTCAGCTGCCAAGACTGATGCAGCCACACCCACTCCTGGTACTGGCGGAAGTCTTTCTAGTCGTATGAGTTTTGGTGCTGCTCCAGAAGAGAAAGAGGATTTGGCACCAAAGCCAGCTACAAATATATTCGGTAGCTCTTTTGGCGCAACTTCTAGTACTCCTGAAGATAAAACCTGGAAGCCAAATACACCAATCAAATTTGGTAGTGATGCACCATCTGCGCCAGTTTTCAACTTCACTAGTGCTACACCATCCTCTTCTACCCCAACTAAGCCAACAACCAATCCATCGGGGGGATTGTTTGGTAGTTCTGGAACCTCGGCTTCTACTCTCTTTGGTGGATCTACCACTACTACAGGATTCCAGTTCGGCGGTCCACCATCTGCTCCAGCTTCTTCATTCCCTTCAGCAGATGCATCTCGGGCCAATTCACCCGGTGCGACTACCGATGGCGCTGATGATAACGATCCCGAAAAGGTTCATGCTCAGGTGAACCTTTTGGAATCGAGTCCAGGTGAAGAGCATGAAGACGCTGTCTACTCTGTTCGAACTAGAGCTTTGAAGTTCAATCCAGCAAAGGCCGGTGACGCAAAATCTAGTCCTTGGGATACCAAAGGTGTTGGACCATTGAAAGTACTTTGCCATAAAGAGACGAAGGCTACTCGAATTGTTTTGCGAAGTGACCCATCAGGATCTATCATCATCAATAGATCACTTCTTTCGCAATTCAAATATGAGGCCAGTGGCAAGACTGTCAAGCTTAATACTGTTGGTGATGATGGAAAGCTGGAAACATGGGTTCTTCAACTCAAAAATGTTGAATTGGCGGAAGAATTTGCCAAGTCGTTGGAGGAAAACAAGATCAACAACAAGTAACGGTCACTTATATTACCTTATATCATACTTTTTTCAGCGGGAAATGATAACATGTTCATGGAAATAATTTGGGCGTTTGTATTGCATAGCGCGGAATGGGAAAAAGAAGATTACGATTGTACTTGTATTGCGACTTTGATTGTGTTTTTACCTTTCTCCTTTCAAGATTCTCAATGTTGATGGACATGGAAGGAAGGAGGAGTAATTTATGAGCATATTATTCAGTGGCTCCAGCCTATTCGAATTACTTTACACATTTTCGTACAATAGATAACATCACTTTGTGGGTGGGGAACTACGACTGTGGGATTTTGATAAGGGTTGTATATTGATTGGGCTGTGACCCCTTCTCTTTTCAAAATTTCCATGGGGCATATAGAACCTTGATATTGATGAATGTGTGGTTTAGGAACTCGAATCTGGTCGGAAAGGATTGTAGATAGTATAGAGTCATCCTTCAGTACATTTGTACGAGTATATAACGAAAACATTAAAAATCATTTGTTCATTGCGTTTTGTTGGTGTATGTGTCATGGTAGCTTTTTATTCGGTATGAACGTAATAGGTATATGGTCTATGATTACTCCCTCCAGGGAACTTCTCTCCGTCCCTTAAGATTGGAGAAAATGATAACATAACTTGAGTATGTTTGCCAAAATAGAGGCTTATATTGAAGTTTCAGCTCGAGGTAGGTCCTTGAAATCTCTCATTGGTTCAATAATTTGTTTTCCCTTTGCTTATTTTTTGACACCTAGACAACTTCTTGTCCTCCACCATCAAATCTTTGTGGGCACCACTTCCTAGGACTATCCTGTTACACTTTGGTGTTTCAGTGATTCCTTCATCTTTTTCACTGTATTTTTCATATCAAGGAGCATAGGCTCCGTACTTACTAGGTATCTAACTAACAAAAATATCAAAGCACCACGAGCACGACTAATAAGTTCTCAACATCACGTGGGGGTATAGCACGTGCTGTAACACACAAAGTCCTCCTTCATCATAAGCCTCTCAGAGTCGAATACCATACAACCCAAATCCGCCTTCCAGATAATTCCAGCATCATATGTTCAATCAAGAATGCACAATCTCCACTCTCCTATAATTGTTACACGGTGGCTTGCCCTCGCATGCAAAAGGGACGCATCAATGTCGTCGTCGCTCTGCGGTAGAAATTTCTCGAAACGTCGCGAATTTTTTTGTCCCACCTGTTTTTGAGACCCCACATCTTGAGGCTTCATGTGTTCCGTGATAATGGATTGTGCTGTGTCTCCCCCTTTTTTTCTTGATATATATATAAAGAGATGAGCTCCGATGGATTGGGTTATGTTATGTATGGTATTGATCGGTGAGAAGGTTATTAACTCTATTGGTTTATACTGATTTTTAGTCGTCGGCGACTAAATTCCTTATTTCTATGATCTTTTGTAGCGAGTGGTAGTCGGTGGCTGTGTTGCATATTAGCGACTGGACGATCTTCCATATTCTTCTTCGTATATTTACTGGCTGAGATATAATTTATATATTTTGTTTATTGTTGGAGAGAGAAATAATGTCTTCAGCACCGTCGGATCTCTCTCTAAACCCGGATCAGAGATATGATAATGATCAAATGATCATGGCTTGGATAGCGGCTTTGGTCGCTGCGGGATGTCCTCCTTTCGCATTGGCTTATGATACGACATTTTCGATTTATAAGTCAAGTTCTGAGGGAGAGAGGACGGTGTAGATTACCTTGAGCGGTGGGCTCTGTGTGAGTATGATATTAGATGTTAGGGTTTGTGTGGGTTGAATCGGTGCGCTTACGGAAATCCGATCGAGGAATTCTGCAGCGCTATTTTTGATTATCGCAATTCCCTTTGTTGGCGTCGATTTGGATATAGGAGTTTGACATGGAGGCCAACTTCGCTTGGTCTATTACGCGCTTTTCTGTTTCTCCTATTTTGTCGGCTTTCGTATGAATATACCAGCACTACAGTACTTGGTTGCACCAACGCAATAATCATCACGACTTATGAATTCACATACCTCTGCTTTCGCATTTCGGCATCTGGGAAGAGAGAGATTAGTCGGAGAAAAATTCCCTATCGCTTTATCCCCGATCGAAAACCCACAAACGAGCAAGTGGAGAAAGGATCTTGACTTCAGATTTACGTCTCGACATCTCAAAGAAGGACCCCTGTGTGGGAGAACTACAATGATCGTGGATGCTGCCATCCGATCAACACCCTTGAATGGAAGAAGGGTAATGCGTATGCCAACTTCAGTTTGTTGATATATTAGTAGTACTAAAGAGAACAGGGCTTTGTGATATCTTCCCGTAGAATACGGAGGATGATACTGTATCGACTTGGGATTTGGAGGGTGATTCCTCATGGCGGAATCTAGTTACCTATTGAGCATTCTCGAGAGTTGTCAAGGACTTTCAGGAAATCTTGGAAACGAATTGAATTTCTTAGTTGGTGTGCAAAAACCTTTCTTGCTCAACAGCCGCACACCTACATATCTGGGTATGAATCTCATCTGTCTCGCCTATGCAGAAAAAAGGGAAACATGGTAACGAATGATGGACATAGTACGATGGAACCCTTCACACTTCACACTTCATCATCCAAACACAAAAAACAAAATCTTTCATCTACATCAATATTCATTCATGTACTATACATAATTAATATCTCTCAATGCATTATACAAGTAACTATACAACAAAACAAAACATGACATTTAACACCTCCAACCTAAAACTTCTCCCCACCCATTTCAAAAAAAGTATTAATTAATCAATAAAAAGTAAGGTAACTATACAAAACGAATATCTCTTTTCACAAACAACATACTGTATCTAGATTTCGCTAAGGTAACCTACCCCTTATCAGCGAAATTGAAGCGTCAGTCATCCGTCCATCCATTCGTTAATGTATTTAACATCTAGAATCTAGATAAAGCAATAAATAGCAAATTCAATGTATGTTGAGGGATTATCTTTTGTATCCCCTTCTCTCCTTCTCTGCCTATGTTTGTGAGATCCTAGATACTTTGGCTAGCTATAAATATGATAGATAATGTTATTACTGATACCATTGGGGGCATAGCGGGGAATAGAGTAGGTTGTTTAAGATTGATTGACTGACTGACTGTGGTATTTAGGTGTGGAGAGTGAGGATTTATGTTTGATAGTGGTGATGTGAGGAGATTTTGATATGGATGCGCTCGATGGATAGATAGAAAGATAGACTTGTCTTGTTTTGATTTTTTGATGTTGGGTTTGCAATAGTATATATGTCAATGCAAGATCTCTCTTATTCCTACTGTTCCCAGAGATCATAAATCTAATGATCAACTGTCTCACTAATTGAAGAGAAACCGCAATGAGGAATATGTATCCTTACGATGACTGCGTATCAGACGAAGTGACAATTTGACAAATGCTCAAGAGATCAGATGTGTATATTTTGTATATATGTGGTTTGAGTACATGGATAGCGCTAGTGATTTCAGATATTCAGATAGAGAGAATGCAAGCAAGCAAGCTTTGAAGCCAATGCAGATACGCCATGTCTATCCACTGATCCTTAATCTAGTAGTATACAGTTTCTGCCGATCAAACATTGTATACTACATACGAGTACTGTATCCAGGGTTCCTGGGATTTAAGAACCTTTCTATTTGCACATATTTTGTTAGCTGGTGTTCTTTCCACTTTCTGTTCTCACCCCTAACAAACCGAAAAACCTAACCAACAGAAAAAGGAAAAAAACTCACCCCACCCCTCTCGTCCTCCATCCCAATAACCGGACCCCTCTTCGCCCCCTCCGGAAACTCCACCTGCACCTTCTTCTTCCCCTCCTTACTCTGTCCACTGGGCTTCTCCTCCAACCCCACACTGCCACTCTCCCCCTTCACTCTATCCTCCTTACTCTTCTGCGACTGATCATGTTGCACATTATGTTTCTCCGTCTGTGCATCCGTGCCTGCGTTTTCGGACGCGGGATGGCCTGTCCAAGGTGTGCGGTAGGCGGTACTGGTGGAGTATGAGCGGCGACGTTGGAAAGGAGAGGCGGCTCGTTGGATGGAGGGTGCTTGTGTGCGAGGGGTAGTGGGGGTGTTGCGGAAGAATTGGAGATGGAGACGGGGGTTGGGGGTTAGGTGACGGATGCGCGAGGCGGGAGAGGTGGAGAGCGCGGGGGACATGGTGGAGTGATTGGTGGTGATTGTGGTTGAGAGAGTTGGAGATTAGGATTATGGATTGATTGATTGATTTGTATAATAAGTATTGCAAGTATGAACCAGGTATGTAGATTTCTTTGTCTCGACAATGTCGAAAGAAAATGTGAAAGGAATACACGAAAAGAAAAAGAAATCACAGAAACGTAGAATGCGATTGTGCGAGAACCATATAGATAATCTACCTAGCGAGAAGAAAAAAGCTATTACATAGCTTCCAGAGCTTAGATCAATACTCCTTCCTTAGCTAATCGTTCAATTCTGCATTAGTGATTACTTGGCAGACGGTAATTGTATTGGATGGGATTGGATTTGATGGATCGATCAATTCAATCGATGTCGTCACAACTCTTTATCGAGATCTAGAATGCGGGGTATGTGTTGTGGAAATGTTCGCCTCCCTTCTACCGGATGAACTACTGTATGCCGATTGTGTATGAGTGATTCGTCAATTCGTGTTTGTGCTATGTGTTATTAATGTCTTAGGATCGCAGAATACCAACTAGAAGACATATATCAGAATTTCTAAGCGACCGTTTTCTAGTATATTTAGAGCTAAGAGTTTAAGTTATTAATATGTGCTGTTTCTTGATCGTGCTAGAAAATATCGTGGAAAGGTAGAAATGATCAATCGGCGTTGACCCATTCGCTTATTGTTGAGATATTTACTGGTATGGGAAATCTGCGGGTATATAATCTCATGATAGCAATAATTTGGCACATGTTCAATACCTGAACAAAAGAACATATTTGGTGTATGTCAATAACAGATGACTCAAGTAAATCTCGAATACATTTGATTTTGGATAGGACCTCATGAACGCCATTTGCTATGCTAAATCCTTCTTCCTGAAACGCCAGGCCCATAACATCATAAATATATTTTGAAATGAAGATTGTAAGCTTCTCATGCTCTGCCGACTCTGAAGGAGAGGATCTGGTAGTCGTTAGTAAAGGTTCTTCAAACAGGCATGAAAGGGCAATTGTACGCACATCATTATGACCAACAGAAACAATAGCATCCTCCGAAACTCTTACTCCACCAGCTCCTTCAACATAAGCCAAAGGAGCATCTCCCATAACCTTTCTCGCACATTCCGCGACTGTAGTATTCTTCTTGACCAATACACAATCTCTAAATACCTTCTCACTTCCAGATCCACCACTTCCTGCTATTAAACTTCCTACGTTTCTTACAGGAAACACTGGTACTAAACCTAGTAATTCTGCTGCTCGCGAAAGTACTTGTACTACTCCCGTACTTCCAAATCTGTAAAGAACCATATCCTTTAGATTTTCAATTCTGTTTTTGAGCTTTTCGTCCAATTCTTTCAGACCTCCTCCAGTTTCATCGCCATCAGCAATTAAATCCTCCCTCGTATCCACAAACTCACTTCCCTCCGTATACTTCACAAAGCCTTGTTTAGCCAATCTCCTCAAGAAAACCTCCGAAACAGCACTGCATAGCACTATACTCTTTGGGTCCTGCATCTTTGCAATCTTGCTTATGTTCTTATCCGCATCCGCATGATCAATCTTATTGAGCGCGATGACCGTTGGGAATTTTTCATCCGTAAAAGCATTCACCACCAAATCAATGGTTTCATCAGACCAATGTTCCAATGGCTCCTTTAATGCCAATTTATCCAGCGTCCGCGCAACCACCGCACTTGTACTTCCATATCCAGAAAATTGTCCCTGTAATGTCTCAACAGCTGTAGCTTTTACAGCTACGTGTCTCCGTTTTATCGATCCCCATTTTTGCATCAAATTTCCTCGAATCCATGCTACTATCTCTGAACGTAACCAAACAATATCATAACTAGGATCATAGCCCCTTGTTGCTTTTCCTTCCGCATCGGTTGTACCACTTACGTCTACGACATGAATGAGTGCATCTGCATGACGCAAATCGTCAAGAAATTTATTTCCGAGACCTTTTCCTTCGTGTGCGCCAGGGACGAGACCAGCTACATCGAGGAGTTCGATAGGAACGGAGCGACGACCATCGATGCAGGAGCCGTAGTTGGGTTTGCAACGTGATTGAAGATTATAGCGAGCGCAGGCGCAGTCGATTTGGAGATATCCGATTGCGCGTTGAGGGTCGATGGTTGTGAATCTGGAAGTGGCTCAGTATTTTGTCTCTCTCTCTCTGATCCTGTGCGATTGCTCCAGTTTCTTATATGGGGCGGTGGGTATTTGCGCATATAGTTAATAGAGTGAGTGCTTACGGAAAATTGCCTATATGAGAGAAGATGTAAGTAAATGGAGGGGTAATTTTGGGTCGGATGAAATGATATGGGGAATATTTACGTACCAACTTTGGAGGTAGCATCTGTAAGACTGTTAAGTGTTGTACTTTTCCCTGAAGAGGGTTTGCCTACGAGGCCGATGAGAGGATCTCGTGGCATATCGTGTGGTAGTTACGAGATGGGTTGAAGAGGATGTTCTTTGGACGTGCATAAACATAAAATTTGTGTATGGATGCGCTGAGCATGGTGGGGTTGATACCTGAGGCATGATGAAAAGGTCATCGTCACAGGGGAGCTCTCGGATTTGTATATTATTATCTACAATTGCTTCTTATCATTGAGTTGTGTTTTAGAAACTTCTAACAAAGTTTTACAGATTCAGGTGTTTTTTCCTCTCGGATTCAGAACCTGTTCAGTCCAGGCAATGGACAATTTAAGTATTATATTGCCATTTTGAAGATTAGATGTTTTTAAAGTACCAGTCCAACTAAAGGTCGGATGAACGAGATTGCATTAGTGTCGCCCGAGGATGGGCTTAGGAATAGAAGAACGCTCATCGTGTATTTTTGATTACCATATTCACTTGATAGATCGATATTTCCAGACCATATATATTCATCCATAACCCAGCATAGGCAATGATGTGTGCTTATACCCTTTCGGCCCCAACTTGATACATAACAGATGTCTCATACGAAACTGTACCTACTCAGATCAAGAAATATAGCTCCTTCTTCGCTTCTCAACGCACTCGTTCATAAGCTAAACGGTCGAGATTCTTCTAGAACAGTATGTAACGATATGGTCTTAGGGGGGTTACTTCGACTACGTGTAAGTACAGTCAAGCTACAATGAAATGTGAATCAATGTATCTTCTCACAAACCTATGTGTGAACTTTCGTGCTGATACCGTGACATCGTTTGTACTAATACTCAGCCACATAGCAGATCAAATAGACCAAGCTTTCTAAATGCAGGATCTAGAGTCTAGACATCGCTTTGACTCGTGTAGCCTTATACAGCACCAATACGCACCAGTACGCACCAATACACGTTTACCCAAGAAATACTAGGATACTTTCTTTGCAGTGCACAACCCAACCTCGTCATTTCATAGTGGCTTTGAATTTGAAAAAATTGGGGTTCGGAAGGTCGAGATAATCAATTGGAAGAAATGATTAATCACAAGATGAAGTTGACAGCCAAGAATTCCGAATGTTCCATGTACATATCCTTTGCCGTGTATGCGGCTTAGCAAAGTGTAGATTAAAGAGAGAGACGAATAAGATACTAAATTTACAGTCACATGAAGTTATTCCCCGAACCGCCACAACTCAGCCACAGTGCCACACCTGAAGGTCCCCGCAACAGAAAAAGAAAACCAATCGGGATGCATGCGACACTGAGAACAGTCAATTTCCGACACTCCCGGCAATTACCATGATGCTACTTCACATTTTGTGCTCCTTCATTTCTGTTGTTGAATCGTCGTAAAATCGACGAGAACCATACAAACAAGGAGAATCTATTTGTTGAACACAAGAATTTTAATCTCATGCAGGTTCCTAGATGTGCATTTATCATGCTTCAGATTTAATTATTTCAATAAGCAAGATTGGCTGACTGATGTTTTAATTTCCCTTGGAAGATAAAAAATACATGATGGCGGAAGCAAGTGAAGCAAGTGAAGGGAGAAATGGAAAAGATATTATGACGTAATGTGGTTTAACAATTTACTGGTCACAGTGGTTGGTCTTGTAAATAGAATTTCTTGGTTGGGCCACACTTCACCACAATTCAAAGTGATCTAATCTATTTTCGGCCATGATAGTGCCAACTCTTTTCTTGCTGCCAGTTGCTGGTTAATAATAATAGGTGAAATAAGGTAAATTAGTGACGTTGTACTTCCGACTCAAGCAAAATCGGGAAATCGTACCATTCAAGTTCCACAAGTCCAAAGCCAAAAGTTCTTCTCAGTGCTCATACATAAAGGTCCACTTTCCCTTTGCTTAGCTACGTACTTTTGCAAACATACATTCCAATCTTCTCTATATCGAACATCGAACATCAAGATAAAGAATAAGAACTCTTCGTTTTCCAAGACACCCATCAATCAATCAACCAACAACACACAACACACATCAAATAACCCTTTTACCAATTAAATCCAACATCATGCCTTTCACAGCAAGGTAAGAATCATTCTCCATCCCAATCACTTTAGACTTTGTCGCACGGCAGTCTAATCAATCAAATCAACGAGTATCCATTACTGACATTTCACAATAGCGATATCTGCAAGATTATTCTCGCCATCATCTTACCACCTCTTGGTGTATTCCTTGAGAGAGGTTGCGGTGCCGATTTGCTCATTAACCGTAAGACTATTCATATATTACTAGTTGCAAATGATCGAAATACTAACATGCTTCATAGTCCTTCTCACCATCCTTGGATATATCCCCGGTATCATCCACGCTCTCTACATCATTCTGAAGTATTAAGCTTCTCATGACAACGAATTTCCTCAAACTCAAAAATAAACGATATACCGTACTCGACTTCGATCATACGATACCTCAATCATCTTCCTACCTTTTCCACATCTTCTCGAAATCAGGCCTGATCAATACGGTTCATGCTCAGACATATTAATGAATAATCAACCTCTTGGCATCGGAAGAGTCGGCTGCTGAATATTTCTCGGCTTGAAATTATGATGGCTCGGGAGTTAGACATAAACATGCTTGGGCATGGGTCATTTGGGACGATTATGATTTTCTGATTATACTTTTTCTTGCGCATTTCATACATGGGTTTTTTATGGAATGGTTCTTTTCGTTGGGTTTTTTGGCAGCATGTCTACGGACTTGCGGTGCAATATGGGTTTTCAGGGGGGATTGTACAGAGGAATGGGTGGATGGATAATATAATGAATGATTACAATCCGATTACAATTATTTTCTAAGAGCCATGAAATGTTTAGGATATGCACGTCGTGATTATTGCTGTGTTGTCAATTTTTCAATACAATCATGTACCCGTTGACCGATTGAGGCATACTAAGGTGGATTGAATGTTTTATATTACTCTCACCGACATGAAAGTTGCAGTAGCCAAGCCGTTGTAGAAAATTGAAGCTTCCCGCTCTTGAAGAGATCGACTTCATGAATACCTACTCAATATCTAGCTGGTGCTGCATGATGAACAATAAATGCCGAACCTGAGTAAACTATTGAAGCTTTCGTTCCCCACTTTCAGCCCTCTCAAACAGATGCCTTTTTAATAAGGCATAGGTCCACGAAAGTCAGCTCCATGTTACATAATCAATAAGCGACTCAAACTCTTGGCGGCCCACACAGAAAATTTCAGATTTTCGAACCTCCTACTTCAATCTTCATCAACACTCAACTCGGCGTAGGATAACCATTTCTTTGCGACCTCACTAAAATCAATCAAAATGCCTGCCAAAGTACGTCCATGAATAAGAACCGCTTTGCTGTTGGCCCGCTCTACTGCAGAGTTATGGCGTGATACAGTAGGCTAACTTATTTTCTCTCAAATAGGCCGGAAACAAGAAGGGACCAGTCGTCAAGCGCAAGTTCGTTATCGACTGCACGCAACCTGCCCAGGACAAGATCTTCGATACCGCTGCTTTCGAGAAGTTCCTCCAAGACAATGTTAAGGTCGATGGATTGAAGAGCAACTTGGGCGACAAGGTCAGCATCGTCAAGGAGGGAGAGAGCATCAAGATCGAGACCTCTGTCAACTCTGGTCACTACCTCAAGTACCTGTAAGTTTTCTCCTATGAATATTTAGTTCATGTCTCTATTAGGTTGAGAATTTATGCTAATTCGTCGCGATAATAGGACCAAGAAGTTCCTCAAGAAGAACCAATTGAGAGATTGGCTCCGTGTTGTTTCCACCTCCAAGGGCGTTTACTCATTGAGATTCTTCAACGTTGTTGGTGATGATGCTGAGGAGGATGATGAATAGATGGTTACATATAACATCTAGGATTGATAAATGATACCCATGATGGACTGGACTACGGGCTAGAAGATCGTGAGGAGGGTTGGGATCTAGCAGTGTTAGAAATAATCAATGCTATATTACTGCTCTCTCAATTTGTTTGACTTTGGATATTGATGTGTTATTATAAAGACATAAATGTTACCGGTTAATTTTAGTGGGTTTACATACGCAAGTCCAGATTTTAAGCAAAATAAGATCTACAGCAGAGCTGTGTTTCCTTCCTCGCAATATTCCTTTCAGCCCGCCATTCTACTCCATGGAAAGTTCCAGTGTATAATACACGACGAACTGGAGATGAGGGACAACTCGAATACATACACAAAGGTGCCCTTTTCAGTCGCTGGGAAGTATTTTCCTCATCAAGCCAAAGAAAAAAAGTCGTTTCCTTCTCTGATGCAGATTTTATGCCTATCAAATATTCTCATATCCCACAAAGCGCTTTCGCTAGAGAAGGATAGTCCTTGTTCGTTACTACAGCCTCTTACAATGAAACTCCTATCTATCTAGTTCTGCTTCCACTACAATCGTATGAATTACTAGTCGTGCCATTTGTGGAATAGGGAAAATCGTCTCATCTTGGAATGATCAATATCGCAGCGTCTTCCACTACTGGTGTGGAAAGGCTGGTGTATATGAGCTTTGTGGGATTGATCTGGGGGCTGGGAATAATACAGATATGTAAAGAAAGGTGGCATCTAGTATGTATGCTTATTTGTCCAAAGTCCAGGGGCCCTATTGTTGGAGGAGCTTTTGATGATGGTTGAGGAATGTGGTGTGGGATGTTTTATATCGAGTTTTTGTGTTGGCGCGTTGTGGCTCACCTACATTCTTTTTCTTCTCCTTCTTCTCCTCCCTCCTGTCTTTGATACCAGACACGGCTTCAACATTGTGTCGAGAGTGTGGGAGATTGACGTCCGTGGAACGGGTCTTGTTACAAGGGCCCTAGTGAGCCTGGCGGTGGTGTCGTGTCTTATTGGCATCGCAGTCAGATCATTGCACTTTCAGTTTGCAACGGAGTTTTGTGGACTTTCTTCATTCTCCAATAAAATTCGGGCACATTGACAATTCAGGAACTTCGCTTATTCATGAATGGTTGAAAGAGCGTGAATTATTTAAAAGCAACAGACTTTCCTAGACTACCGTAAAAACCCACAGTCCATAGTCTCTATTCAGTGCATATGCACGGTCAAAGTCACTCCAGCATCAATGATAATTCCCGTGCCCGTTACATAACTTGCAGAAGGGCTACATAAGAAAACAATCACATCGGCGATTTCTTCCGGCTCAGCCATTCTTTTCAACGGAACTATAGCTTCAACCATCTGCATCACAGTCGGGTTTCTTCTACACTCCTCTTCAACCATAGGAGTACGAACCCAAGTGGGACACACGACATTGAGCGAATTCCATCTGCAGCGTGGTCAAGTGCTGAAGGGAAAGTCAGTTTCAGTATGAAGCATAGTATGAAGTACCCGATATTATTCATATGCAACAAGTCAACTCACCAGCCATCTTCGTGAGTCCCATCACCGCATGTTTGGACACAGTATAACGCCATCTTTGCCGGCATCCCAGCATATGAATTTGCAGACCCCACGTTTAAAATGACTTCGCGTCCAATATCTCGCTCGCCGCTTCGGCTCGTAATCTTGCGAGTTTCTTGCGCGAGCATGGCGTTGATTTCGGCGCGGACGCAGACCATTAGTCCTTTGGCATTGACACTCATTATTTTATCGTAGTCTTCGATCGATGCTTCTGCGAATGGTTCGTTGGAGACATGATCGATCTTGTAGTTTGGAATTCGTTAGTCATATATGTATGTATGGGTTTCTTTCGTTTCCACAATGCATGAAATCGCGAAAGTTAAAAAAAACAAAAACATCTCACCCCAGCTCCATTAACAGCATAATCGATCCGTCCAAACCCCCTGACCGTAACATCAATCATCTTCTGCACACTTTCCGCATCTGCAACATCGACCCCGATAATCAGCGTTTGAAAATCAGGATGAGTGGCATATTGTCTGGCAGTCTTGGCAGCCTTTTGGGCATTTTCTTCATTGATATCCGCGAGAATTATGGCGCGAGCTCCTGCTTCGGCAAAGGAGTATACGGCTTGTTGGCCGATTCCTCCGCCGGCCTGTGGGAAGGGGGAAATGCTGGGTTAGCTTGGTGATTATGATTGATGATTGGTATTCGCAAGGACGAGATGAAAGGAGTACTTACTCCAGTGATGAGAACTACGCCGTCGATTGAATTTTTCGCCATGGTGGGAAATTTGATTGATTGAATTAGGAAGGGTGGGAAGTGCTTCTGCCTTTGACGATGAGGAATTATATGGTATGATATGATGTCTAGGAAGCAGCGAGAGATATCAACTCTAAAGCCCTGCACCAAGTTTGCAAGTTGAAACTGTGCCGCTGCTCAGATGTGAAGCTAGGTCATCCCATACCGGATCAATATCCCGCAATGAAATGGCTTTCATGTTGCATAGAACTAGTGAACTTTGCGGTAGACGGCTGCGCTTATGTGGCGCGGGGCGGCGGGGTAGGTGGGTGTGCATAGAATGTGGAGTTTGGAGATGAATTTCTGCAGTTGTGAGGCGTAACTTGGGATTATACATTTGGGGTTTTGGGTAAAAAAAATTAAAGTTAGAGTACATTGGTTGGGTGTAGAGTTGGTGGTGTATGTATGGTATTACTTGCTCTTTGGGTTGTTGGATGATGATTTCTCGGTTTGCAGAATTGCTTTTAGGGATTAGCGATGGAGAATACATCTATGATTAGAGTCAAAATGTATATCCGTAAAGGAGTGATGGAAATGATTTGGATAGGGACAATATACTTCCACTTAATTGTTCTCAATGTTTCTCCGACTCTTCTCTATATCAATGATAGTTTTAATTACCCATGTTCCCATACCGAAGTCCAGAAGTCGCGACAACTAGAAATTGAAGGAATATATTCACACACCTTCTATCAGCGAAATATCAAATCCCATCATCGGCCTTGTACTCTTTTCATATCTATATCTGTGTTTTGAAGACCTCAGGTGCACATGCTGCAGAAAGTTCCAGTCTCACTCATGAGTATATTCTTTCCAGCATCATATTTTTTGCAGAGAGAGAAATCTGAGAAAGCCCTTCATCTCTGTTCAATACACATATCAACTCGCGGTGCCAGACTTCTGAGTGGGACTCGAGAAGCCGGAAGATTAGCTACTCGCCAAGACGTCTAGGGAAGTTACTCCATTGAACTGAAGCATAAGTTTAAGTTAGGTCCACGTCAGGATATGCGAGATCTGGCTGGTAGATGGTACTTTCAGGGTATAGCGACGAAGAGGCTCTGGAACTTCGACATACTCATCATCATATAAAGCAAGATTCTATGTCAGAAAGGAAACTGAAATGTGCTGGCTAGTTGGGACGCGAGTGCATGCAATCTGTTTCTGATAGACAAAAGACTCAATATTGTACTTCTTTTATTCATGAGTGCCAACTTAATTTTTCTCCCCTTCACAAAGCTAGTGTAATGAGCAAGCTTGGCATTCCTCTACGCTTGTCTCCCCCCTTTCTCCCGCTCGTTGATTGTGTAATATGTATTCATAATTGGTGATGGAAGAATATAGTACAGAGACGCATCCATCTATACCTGAACACAGGAAATAGGCTTAGCTCGATAGTATCGAGTAACTTCGAGTCTCTGCTGCTTCGCTATCTTGAAAACGGGAGGACTCTGACTGGAATCTAAAGTTTTGTATTGAGATCTGCTATTCATTCATCGAAAAGACGTTGTTATGAAAAGCTACTATCAGGCTCCCAATGGTCAAAGAAAATCTTGCTATTACATAAAAGCAATATCAAAGATCGTTTCCTGCGGAAAGCTCAGATGACTGAAATAGTTAATTGTGTTGCGTATATACCTAGGTAGTCAACATTATTTACAGTGATATATTTGAGGGCCAAAAATAATTGAGACGAACTCAGCTTAGAGAACTAGATGGGATGATAATGTTTGTTCTCACTGGATGCCTTGAACACTCTGCTGGCTGTTCAAACATATGTAATATAGACGTCGCGAAGCTAGTAATGCGGCGACGTTGACCGCACCAAACTGAGAAATCAAATTCGATACTCTAGTAACTCACGCCTAGTACCAGGTATCATAAAGCCAACAATTGGGCTTCATCTCAAAAAGTGGATCCAAAACAAGTGAATACAACACTCATCGCATTGCGCACCAAAAAACTCAAAATCAAAAATGAATCAATCCCAAACCAAAACCATCAACTGTCCAACTACACCACCCCATCACTCACCTTTCACTTCATATACCCTCCTGCGCTTCAGTCTTCAACACAATGTGTCCAACCGGTCTTTATGGCCGAGTTGGCTGGTAAAGCATAACGTACTGGCGAGTCCGAGAATGTAGGACGGACCTTTGCGGGCCTTCATACAGGTATACTGGGGAAACTGTAACAGCCTTCGGGTGAGACCACGGCGCCCCGGGGGAACTTGATCGCTATGATTACCATTTTTTGCCATTTTGTTCTTAGGGGGGGGAGGTGGATGGAGTGAGGCGCGGCTTTGGTGGGTTAAGGGAATTGATGGAGGAAGTGAATTTGAAGTATTTTTTTTGTGGACTTTGAGATGAATGAAGTTGACGCCGATATAGCTTGATTGCGCCCTTGCGCAACTGCGTATCAAACCATCAAGTCTTCAACATAATTTAGATACAGAGTGAGGAAGCCTTCCATCTGAAAATTAACTCAACTCAACGTTTTTGTTCTATTGCCTTGAACCATATATTCTTCTTACACCAGAATCGCACTCACCTTACATAAGGGATTCGAGTAGCAAGAGCAAAAGATAAATTGTGCAGGAACTGGGACGAAAGAGGTGGTTGCATGCTAGGTAGATATTCGGCAGTGGTTTGCGCGCGCCGCGCGGTAAGCAGAAAGCGCTTCTTAGTGTTTAAGTGGGGCTCAAGGTCACCGTATGATTTGTGATAGAAGTTTCATTGACGGTGCAAACACTTTTGATAAATTTGCAAGCTAAAATAAAGCTGAACTGGCTGCTTGTTAATATCCTAATAACTTTTATCACACCGCTGATCTAGGTATCTACTGAATGAAAGATTATCTCACTCGTTGCCGCCTTGAACTTCGTTTTCCATCAACTGATCAGATTGCCATGGTTAATAATACTTATGTTGTTGAAGTTCATCAATATGAAGAAGTAGATGATTATAACAACGAATCATGGCTCATCGATTTTGATAGGGGTTATACACCAGGTTGGGTGGAAAAGGAGAATGAGGAGACACGAATGGGAGATTGGCAAGGGGTTCAGAGGATCAAGGAGTGGTTGTTAGAATGTGAAGAAAGTTCGATTACACGTTTTGTCCATATCAATTGATCTCTTTGATGATTTCATTTGTATATGGGAAGATGTAGTAACTATAAAATTCAAACGTGTTGATGTCCCAAGAGAAAGACACGGCCAGATTCGAGACTTACAGGAGGGAAAGAGGGTTTGAGATGGCTTACAGAGATATAATTCGGTTCAGTTGGTGGAGTTTTGGCAAGTTTTTTGGTTCGGGGACGTGAAGGTTGATATGGTATTGATCCTAGAAAGGGAGGCTTTTTTGTACAATGGATGGATCGTTGGTGCAATAAGCCTTAGCGGTTTCGATGATGGCATGGTTACCTAGTAGTCATTATGATTGGTATTGGGAGTACGAGTTGTGCTTGGTGGGAAAAGTACGTGGTTCAGCGGGTGCAAAATTGGCAATTTTATCATATCAAATGAAGGGAAATGAAGAAAATATTACTGTCTCAATCCCTCACTTCTTCTGCAAATACACAAACAACCTTTAACTATTTCCGACCGCCTGAATCCTTGAGGATAGCCATTTCCAAAGAGGAAACTAGGTTGCGTACATGTGAAATCTCCATCATTTCACCAGCTCAACATGATAGTAAGCATCCGAGAAGAACGAGGCAATAGAAAACACTCACACCCCATCCACTTGAATTGTGTGAGAATATCTCGATCTTCGGATATACCTTGATGAGTACTGAACCTGATATAAAATGTACGCCCAAACAGACGACTGTGCTGCGAGTCAAAAAGCTGCGGCGTGGGATTTTGAAGGTACAGAAGCACATGTGTGTGTAATATGGCGATGTCCGGAAACGATAATAAGATGAATTTGCAGTATTTGAACATATGAGTGATAGATCACCCGCTAGAAAGTACTTTATAGAGGTAGGTAATGCGGTGTAAAATGGCGTGAAGATTGTGGGATTTGAGAGGAGTAGAGACAGTTTGTTCATTCCTCATCGAATATGAAGAGTGTAGAGATATCTGCCATGAAATATAAGTCGACGATGAGATTAGATACTGAAACTGAACTCTTCAATAGAACTCGATCGGATTGATTCAGGGTTTTATCGCATGAATTCCGCAGCTGAGTTCCAACTAATGGAGTAAGCCACAAATGAGCACACATAAACCAAAGCATACAAGACAGCCCCCCTCTTCATTTGAAGGTAGGTAGGTAAACAAGTGAGTGAAGTTGAGATGTACTTAGTTGGATAGGGGACACAATTTCAAGGACTTACAATATTTAGAAGTAGGTAAATGTGTGAAATAAGCAAACCATGCAACATTCAACGCATCAAGTTTCCATGCTATCCAGAAGGATCGTATACAATAGTAGAATAACAAAATAAAAACGATAATACATCTCTCATTCCCTGTCTGAAAATATCAAAACAAATACGGTTCCACTAGCCAAGTCTTCTCACCCGGCAGACCCGCGCGCATTCTATCCTGCTACCAAAAGCCAAAACCAATCTATCCAAGCCAATTCTCGTGTTTGTCGGTCGAAAGTTATCCAAGAACATCACTTCACATCAGATCTATCGACTCGACATCTAAACCCCCCATTACAAAGCGCAGCAAAACCGCGCTCTCATTCCCTTTCCCCTTACCCATCCACACCAGCATCCACCCATCTACAACTTTGCCTTCACACCTCCCTGCGCCTTCTTCAAAATCGGTTCCATCTTTGTCGCCTTCATCACATCTCCCTTAACCTTCAACTTTCCCCCCATAAAAAGTCTCTGTGCATTGGCCTTTCCTGCTACCAGTTTTCCGAAATCCTCATCACTCAGACTCAGCGTCACTGTTGGTTTTTCTCCAAGTCCTGTTCCGACTTTGCCTTCCTTTTTTAAATCGATGTGCCAGTCGGCTGTTTCGCCGGCTTTGTTCTTGAGAGTGAAGGCGAAGACGGCGTTGCCTTGTTTGATGGCGTCGGCGCGGTCGGTGGGGGATGATTCGAGGGAGGAAGATATGGCATCGAAGGCTGCGGAGGAGGGGAATGCGTCTGCGGGTTGATGGGTTAGTAAAAGGATGATGTGGAATGGCAGGATTGGGGAATGGAAGAGCTTACCGTTTTTGAGAGACATGATTATATTTGCTGTATTGATAGGCTTGCTTTAGTTTTGACTTGTTTCAACTATGCGATGTAATATGTATCAATCGATAAATTCCAACAGATTTGCAGATTCGCTGAGTGGTGAATGATATAATTGTATTCAACAAATTCAGGTACGGGAGTAAGGTACTTAAATGAAGTCCGCAAGCAGTAACGGTTGTTCACGAGTCGCAGGGTTGCATCCACACTAGCATGTGATAATGACCGAGGTCCGGTGAATAACACTAGTCTTGTTTCGGTAAAATCCGGGGAAGCTCATGACATGCGCAATATTCACGAGGAAATTCATGATTTGAGATTCCGGTTGGGACTGAGGGGAAATGAATTGAACTATTTAGGAAAGTAGAAACGTTTAGTGTCATAGACTTTTCGTGGGTAATATATGTAGGGCCGAGGTGCGTGTATCATTCATGTTAGAGAATTGAGCCATTAGACATTTCAAGGAACACATTAAATTTTAGCGAGCTTGGTTTGAATTTTAGTTTGATATTTATATCTAGTTTCTAGGTACCAATCTATCAAAGTTGAAATAAGCATATAAGTGCATGTAGGTCCGAACTAAGTGCATCAAGTGATACAAGTACGCCAAGTAGTAACGAACGTAGCTATCAGCCATCAACGCCTTAACAACCACCAAGTCATGCCCAGACCACGCCAGCCCATTCATAGTATCAAATTGTAAGTCTCGCCCTCCCAGATATTTGAACGCCAATCTCACACTCATATGGGTATTCTCAAGACACAACACAGCATAACCTCTCCCATAACCCATAATAAGACTAACAAGACGCCAAGGGCATTTAAAAAAGACGAATGTTTAAGAATACTGCATGAGCTGAAGTATGTAATCATCATAATGTGGCAACGACTCGTGTAAATACTGCGTGTTTCCGCTCATTCCAAGATCGCTAGTGGATAGTTCGTCACCGGAACTATGACTCTCCCCACTAAAACTCAATACACTCTGTGCAGGTCCGGGATTTGCCAAGGGATCGTGAATATTTGCAGAAGTCATATCGTCCCAAAAGGTAGTTGAAGACCAATCCTCATAACTCGAATTTGAAGGAGCACTTTGAGTCGTTTCCGTAAGACTAGGCGGTGGTCCACCATAGATAGCACTGTGTATGTTGCTTTCACCACTTTCTAAGGAAGCGAGTATAGCCCACTCGCTTTGTTGATTATCAATCTTGCTGTACATTAGGTGAGAGCTATGAGAACTTGATCCTGGATGAGCAGTGCGCGAAATCGTTGGTGAAGATTGTTGTGAAGTAATTGGCGTATTGCTCAAGGATAAATAATCCAAATTCGGTGGTTTTGGATTTTTGTTATATCGAGGCTTTGATAGTTGGGAAAGAGAGCTGCGATTTTCGCGTTTGGTTATCGGAGAATTGGTCCTTGTTCCGTCATAGGATGATCGAGCCGATGTCTGGTTTTGTGAAGTGTGATTGAATAAATTTGGTAATGTAGCTCGTCGAAGCTTCTCTTGTTGTGCTAATATGTCATTCTCGCTCATGCTAGCACTAATATGCGTATATGGGTGTTGCTGTTGGTTATTTTTTCTTGGAACGACGGAGGAGGATGGTGTTGGCTTTGAAATTTTTGGGGCAGACATGGCCGAAGAAGTGCGTAATAGTGCCGACTTAGTTCTATAGTCTAGACTTTGACTGTCCAAAGTAATCAGAGACGACGCAAGTCTCTTGAAGTCGGCTGCACCAGGAGCATTGGCCTTTTCTAGGAATCTGATAACGGTTCTGACGAGTCGTTGACTTTCTTGCATCAACTTACCTTCCTGTTTGATATCGAGACCCTGATACAGAAGGCTTAGACCACACAACGTAAGCATTGCGTTTTTATTTATGCAGAACGAGAAAGCCATATTTCTTTCTTCAAGGAGCTGTGTGATTTGTATGAGATGTTTGCTGGAATCAGCCAAGGCAATGACGGATGGTGAAGTTTTAGATCCAAGGGAGGAACCAATAGCAGGGCGGTGAATCAATGATCGAATATAATAAAACGCAAGAGACTATTATTTGGTTAGAGTAAAACTAAAATCCACACGCCATTGTTTGACTTACCAATAAAGCTGATCGACTGCCTGTAATATCTGTTGATGGTTTATCTTGAACGAATGTAAGCTTCAGATGAGATGGTAAATTATCAGACCATTCGTTCAATTCGGCCCCCAGAGCAAAAAGTGTTTGCAACGATAAATCGTGAGTTGTAGCTGAGGGATAAATTTGCTCCAAGACTTTAGACAGGATGCGTGAGCATCGGAACAGAGCAAGAGCACTAGAAATTCTGGTAGGTTCCCCTGGAAGCATAGGTTGATATCCCTTCTCATTCATATGTTCATCATCTATATCCGAGGGATACTCCGCGTAGATATCGTCTTCCCTTAATAATTTAGGGAGGCCAAGGAGGGAAGCAGAAAAGCTATAGAAGATTAGCTTTGCAATACAAGCTCTAGCATAGTTCTTACCAATCAACAGTATACAAAGTCCAAAACACCCTCTTTCTCGTCTCAGCAGCCAATAAATCAAAAGGGAATCGCTTCTGACTTTGATGTAAACCAAGTCGGAGAGAAAGACCAACAGCAATTCCTTTGTAATGCTGTAGGCTATTGTAGTCCCCCTTTTGAATGCAATAAATAAGCGCCAAAATCAAACACTGAAGTGTCGATATGTTGTTCTCCATCAATATAATGTTGAGAGCTGTGCGCCATTGGTTCTCACATAATGATATTTGTTCCTTATCGGGGCAATCGGTGGAGAGTCCAGCGATACTAAAGACAAGGTGTAACTGAGCCACTTTATGTTGGTCTTTCACTTGATGCGGATTTGATGAGTATTCATCGTATAGAGTTAAGAAACTATGTTTGTGTATGACGGGAAATAATGGTGCCCATTCTTGGAAAAAGACATTTAGACATTTGTCTGAAAATAAGCGTGGGGGTGCGAAACTTGGGGCAGGTATAATCGTTGATAACGAGGTGGATTCATTTTGGGGGTTCAAAAATGTTTCTGTGTCAAACCCTACGGAAGACTTGCCGCTGTCTTGGATTTTACGCTTGCAGATATCTAGAAAGATATTAGCGAGGTAAACCTTAAATGATATTATTTTTTATGATTTCCTACCGACAAAAGTTCTCCCACTTGATGCTCCCATGAAATATAAGTTGGAATGATCGCCTTCCAATAAATTGGGTGGAGCTTGGACCTTAAACATGTCTTCCTTCGGAGGTGATGACTCTTTTCGACTTTCGACAGGAGGTGAAGTTGACGTTGAAGACAGTGAAGGACGTCGATTGTCGTGCATCTTCGAGAGCATATCTATCTTCTCATCCTTTCCATCAAGTAATTCCTTCATCTCCCTCATCTCCCCCTCTAATGTACGAACTCTCTCCTCTAAAGACTCAGTACTACAAGACGCAAGTCAGCAATTGTGTCCGGAAGATTGTTCATAGAGAATGAGGAACCAATGCTATGCTAGACAATCAAATACCGAGAAAGATGTGGGTAACGACTGTAGGTATGAAAGACCGTTATACTCACTATCCTCTAGGAAATGCTCGTCGACTCAATTTATCGCTTGTTTTACATTCGAACCCAACACCAGAACATTGTGAACAACATGGTCGAATGCCATCGCATCGTATCTTTTTGCTTCGACATCTATCGCAGGCTTGGGCAATCCGACTTTGTGAACTCGACGAGCCCACCTTTATGATCTTCATGGGTAAGATTCCGGGCATTTCGAAGATAATTTTCCGTCCTCTTTCAGTGTTGTGTTGTTCAACAAGAAGTGGTAAATATTATTTGCGTCTTGTAGAATAGGTTTCGGTACGTTTCGGCGATGCCGATATGCTCAATGTTGGTATGTTCAGCTTATCTTTTTTGCGATCGGGGGTCAATTATTCTATGTAACATTGAGCGGCTTCGTGATAAACCTTACCATTCATTGATAGGACTGATTTGCCAATCGTGAATGGAGTGGAGATAGTGGAGATGTGATACCTGTATGTGATGTTCTAGGTATGTTCTATGTCGTTAGATGAAGAAATATTCGCTCGGATAAGAGGGTGAAGGGGTTGCATATAAACGTGTTTGAAGGCAACTAAACTGAAAGGGCCGGATCCTTATAACAAATGGGCATGGAGAAGGGATCTGGGGCAAGGTACTTTGGCACATTGTCGGTCTTCATTCATCCATCCAATAACAAACTACTTTATTGACGGCCGTATGATTGTGATTGGGTGTAAAATGATTGACTGCATAACCGGCCGGTGGCTTATCCACAAAACCATAAACCCTCAGACTAAAGAGAAAGTTTTTTGCGGGGATGATCTGGAGGAAGGTACGCACAGAGGCACGGTACCTACAGGGTGTACAGGTAACACAATGGGTCACCTTGGCTATCACCAAAGCGGCCAAACGAGCATGATGCTTTCCTCAGATCTGGGTAGGTGACCTATTTTGGATGTGTTGGTTTTGCATGGCTTGCGGTTTTGTACAATCTCGAAGATTTGCGAGAAGGCATCGATATAGATACCAATTTCTACATACATTTATCAACTTTCTTCTTGGCGATTGTTGCACTACAACGACTTAAGTACCTAGCAGTCACTATCGAAACTTAGTTATACCGGTACGTCAATAAGAACACATACCGGTTGAAGGTAAAAGAAAAGTATTTGTATTCGGACTTTTCATGGCGGACTAAAAGTACCAAGAAGTATTGCCATCGTTCAAAACTACCTATGTGAGGTTAGTAAGTTACCCCAGAAAAGGTTATTCGATTAGTGTTATAGCTCTACTGTTATATCTCCTCGTAACTTTCCTTGCGGGGTTCATAGAAAGATCTTAATGCGAGGGTTCCGAAGACCATACATACCTTCGCTAGCAAGATTAGGTAAGATTTACTATATAACGTCGACGTTAACACACTCGAATTTCGGACCTCATCACCCTATCTCTATATTGAACATCAAGAGACGGCTGATTACACCTTGATATAAAATAACAATAATATAGAGTTATTACGATTCTCCCCCATATTCTCTAATTAGGCTAATTGCGTCATATCTCAAACTCCGAAAATGTTAAATACCTGTTAAAAGAACAGCGTCATGTGAACCTTTTATTTTATTGACCTTTCATTTGAAATTGAACTTTGACTTTAATGGCTAGTAAGGAAAGATCAGCAATGCCCGAATCCTTGGGAACATCATTAATGGTACTAGCTTTTAGTTGTTGAACAATTGGCAGATTGGCAGGCTAGCAAGGAGGCACAGAGGAAATAGTCGCACACGCACGCTTATCTTATACGCTTTACAGATGCCGTATTGTTCCAACAATTATAGATATCCGCATATATCTCTTGGTCGAGCATTAAAAAAATACTCTCGTAATGATTGCCGACGCCTTGACTCATGCTAATGTTAGTTATATTCGGCGATAAACGGAATTGATTGCGCCTCAAATCCCACTAATCTCACTAGTATTCAAATCATAGGTCAACTGGTGCTCCCCGAAATCGAGGTTCTGGAATTCCTCTCCGATAATTGGTACAAAAATGCGGTGTCTTTGCCGCATCTTACTTCTAGTGTACATATATGATACGAATGCTTGACCCCTCCGGACATTATCCAGAATCCGAACTATAATCGTAAATCGTTCCGAAAGGCCAATGACAACTACTCGTCTCTCCATCCAATAAAAGATATCTCTATCATATATCGTATGTCGAATTCACGGGCCCTTCCATGTAGTTGAGAGACAATGAGTAACTTTTTCAACTAAAGTCGTCCTCTTCGTTGATTTCTGCGCTGGGATCATCATGTTTCGCATCAACTTGCACTGATGCCAGAAGTTGAGAAATACTTGAGACTTTGGAAAGATTCAATATCTATGAGCACTATTAGCATATCTAGAAGACAACATACACAAACAAACACAACAGACCTCTTCATTGATAGCCCCATAAGCCACCCCTAACACGTCAGTCTCTATCTGTCTCAACTCCAGTGCATTGGCTTGATTATTGGGGTCGACCATCTCCCCGTCCAATAATGTTTCCACTATTTCTTCGCTTGCTTGAAGACGCTCTAGTTGCGATTCGATCCTATCTCGTATCAAATTCAACGCTCGAAACATGAGAATATCCTCGCGTTCGTGACCACTAATTAATCTCTCAAATTGATCGGTAGATTCTGTGACGTCTACGTCTTGCCAGAAAACTCTCAATGATTGTGAGCCATCGACTTTTTGCACAGTTTTGAACTCCAAGCCGTCTTCTTCGTTCAAACACGCAAGGTAAACAAATGGACAATCCCATGAAGTTTCTCCGTTCGAATGGCCAAAGATACGAACGGATGGGCGTTTTCCAAATGCAGCAACCTTCGCTACACGCAAAGGGTCGTTTGATATTGGCTCTACCTCCAGAATTAAGGATGTCAAGGGAACTTCTGAGTCGATGAAACCATAATTGAAGAGATTCTCGGCATCACTTTTGACTCCATAACTAATGGTTATTTCACTTCCTTCATCCAAGAGTATATCTGGTACAAGGACAAGTAAGGCATTGCCATTAGACGTGTGTTCCCAATGTGCATTGGGTGTGAATGAGTGATTAACCATGTCAAGAACAGGCACCATCACTTCTTCACCAGTTTCAATTTCTAGACTTCTTGATCTGTACCAAGCATCGACTCGTATACAGTCTGACAGTAGTAATGGTTGTAATGGGCCATCTTCTTTCCACCAACACGAGTGACACCACGGTATTTGGATGGTCTTCTCACGCAAATTTTCGAAATCTCGTGATAACGCAATCATCTTATTAGCAAGAGAATTCTGAGAAAACAGTTAGCAAATCCCACGGTGGCAACCATTGTTTACTTTTATCATACTTCTAGAGACGTTCCATTCAAAAGAGTTTTCTCTTCTTCAGTCCACATTGTTGGAACTGGAATCTTTTCTGGTAAGAATCTTATATATTCTGACCACGGATTGTTCACCCCAATATTGAGGGCAGTTTCTGGCTGCACATTCGTATTGTTCCTTGCAATAGTCATCTGTAGCAATAAGAATAACTTCGCGTCTTCTCTAATCGACTTTCCCCCAACTGCTTCTCTCAACTGTTTGAAATGGGAATCTACCCTCTCCATTTCTAATAGAAAATCTTTACCTAGGATAAGGTCACTAGGGATGTCGAGTAATGTGGGCAGATCATGCGCATCCACTGAGTTCAACGTTTTTGTAGTGATAATACCATTTGGGAGGCTGGTATTTTCTCCTTGTAGACATATCTTAGATGAGGAAACAATAGTATCGAGGAAATCTACATTGTTCAACTTGCACCAGGCAGGTAAGGAAGAAAGAGGAAGAGGAGCAAAAAGCATTTTCGCCGGATGTGTATTTAACGTAGTAGTGAAGTTATTTGATATCAATTTGCTTGAATAACTTCCATTCGATTTCTGAAACAATGAAGGACAATAGTCTATTGCTTGTTTGTTTATTATAGAATTGCAATTTCTATCATTAAGGTGTTCCTGCCGCCAAAATATTAATTGTTCTGCCAGAAGGCGGTGAAATGGCATGTTCCTATTCCTCCACTCCAGATTGGGACAATTGATCGATTCTCCGCCGCTCATCATCTTCGACGAGACTTCGCAGGTAGAAAGTATTCATCATTGTCTATATAGATCAGCTAATATTCGACCCCCCCCCTCATACATCTCATTTGTGCATTCAATCATCCCATCCTCTTCATCCAAGCTTACCCAGCATCTCTACTCTCAAAATACGAGAATCTAGTACACCTAATATCAAACAATCTCAAGCTCAAATCCTTTCAATCAAACACGTCACTCTATAACACTCTCCTCATAGTGAATCGTCCAAAGAATGAAACGACAATCACCTCCCCCCGTCTACCCCCTTCACAGCAATACCCATACACCTTTTCCCTCCCCCTTACCAGTTCACTAATCATTCTTATCCAAAATCATCTCATCCATCCTCAACTCCAAGCCTCTCAATAAGTGGCCTTCTACGACGAGCCCAGCTCTACCGCTCATCAACAAGCCCGCCACTCCCTTAGCGTACTTCACGAATTCACAATCCCTGGCTCCACAACCATCATAACCTAACCGAAGTCTTCGTCCAAGAAAAGCCACCCGCCCAGCCCTCAACGGGATCATCATGACGGATAATCTACTTCTCGCTAGGCCTTTCCTTCCCCGTTCCGCTTCCCATGCAGGACTCGGATTGAAATGCAGTGTCGCGTAGAAGATGACGAGATGTTGAGGTAGATGAAGTCAATCAAGTAAAAATATAGTCATACGTATTTCCAAAACTCTGCTGTGTTGATTAACCCCCAGTGCTGCAATCAGGACTTCAGGACTTTCATTTTCTTAACAGAATGAAGACCTAGATGTGAGGAATTCGACTCTATTCGTAGTCCTTTCAGAACATCTTGCCATCGCACCTCAAATAACGTTCCCTTTCCTCCTCACCTCTCCCAGGCCCAAGCCCAAGCCCAAGCAATGCCATTTACAAATCTAAGCTCACAAGACCAGGCAGAAGCTGTAGCATACATAAATTTCCGCTTTACCCGACTCTTGAATTACTTATCCCACGATACTATATGCAATGTACAAGATAACAGCACTGAATATGCAAAGAAGAAATGGCAGTGAGAAGATAACATAAGGTGTGGTAAGCGCAACAAGGTGAGTTACAATGAGGAATGGATGATGCGTGAAAATTTAGATGCTATGATATAGAAACGACATTCAGATGGACGCGTGAGTAGTTTAAGATAATAACAAATAGTGCATGAATTAGACCAGTACAAGGGGCAAAAATGCTTCAGATCTGAGTCCTTCACTAACCATTGTAATGTGCAACGGTCTACTCAGCATTGATAGTAGATATGGACCCCTCAAACCGTATCCAGCAACCAAACAGCCAAATCAAATTCTCGTGCCAGATCAAGCCAGATCTCCTATTCAAAGCATCTGAATTGTATTTTCTTCCATTTCTTTTCCATACGCCCATGTAAATGCGACAATATCCTAAACCTCTCTATCCATCATCATCATATCCCAAGCGCCGCCCCTTGTATCATATAATACACCTTCCTATTTGCCCTACCTCTTCCCCTCGCCCTCTACTCCAACTCAATTCTCTTTCCCCTCAACCCCGCAAACCCTCCAACAAACTTCCCAACTACATACCCCCCGAACGCTCCCGTAATAACAGTAACAGGCCATTTCTGCCATTCCCTATCCCAATCCAAAGGAATAGGTACTGCGCCCAACCAAGCACCAAGCGCACATCCTAATGCTGCCCCGAAAACTTCATCAATTGGCGCATACAATGATGCTACTTCGAGCCATCGGACTGAATCTACACCATGGATATAAAAGAGGGGGAAGAGTGCTAGAAGCGAGATGTGGGCTGAGGAAAGAAGTGTATGTTCGATGTGGGTTGTAAAAGGAGCGCCGAAGAGGATTTGAAGGGCTGTGACGGCAGGGACGATGGTGGCTGTTAGGATGAGGGCGAATATAGTTGTCTATTAGGCAGAAACATTAGTAATTGTACGATCATATTACTTGAGGGATACTGCGCATTGCAATAGATATTACAAAGGAAAGACGTACAAATATTTTGTGATTATACTCCCCGCCCTCCAATCCCTTCCGCTTCTCCCCCGGCTTCAATTTCTTCGCCATATTTGATCCAGCAGCTGGTAAACATACAACGGCATAGGCTACCTGCAACAATGCGACAGGCAAAAGCGAGTGTAATAGGGTGTGTACCGGGTCTGCGACCAAAGCATTGAATCGGAAATAATATGCAGATAAAAGGATAGCTGGCTGGATGTGCGTGACTATACGAGCCATATCAGAAGAGAGGAACTCTGTGGGAAATGATTTGGATTTTGAGGTATCTCCAGATACTGGGCTGATTGCGGACATGGTGACGGGATCGATCAATGGCATTTCTGGTGTTGTCAATTTCGAGATGTAATTTATCTTTGGGATTACGAGCTTCGTGTTTTAGAGCTCCGTCACTAGCGTCGGCATTTTTCGGTGGGGTGCCGAAGAAGTTTGATACTGGAATTTAAATGCATCATAAAGTACTACGTAGCTTGGAGATACTATAACTTGAGAATATTCATGATTTATTCTGGCCATTTTTTTTTTAAAAGCTTTGGAGCCAATGCCGCAACATTCAAGCGACCCTTTGCTTTTTGCCATAGCTCGTAACATTCGTAATAGCAGTAATTTACCCAGCTCCCTCCCTTCTCATGACATTGCAGAACCTTCCAAATAATCTTTCAGTGCTTCTTCCTACTCTCAAGATCTAGTCCATGTATAGCAACTTCTTAGTAGCAGGAACCTTCAGATGTGCCTTCTTCCTATGATATCGAGGAACCATCCAAGCAATATTTCAACCGATCATCCATCACTCAAGATGAAGATTCAGGTCTAGCTACCAAATTTCTCAACGAAAGATCATACACAATATCCTCTATCTTCTTCACATTGTACTTGATACCATCACTTCTTCTCCTCAGAACATCATTCTTCAAATTAAGAATCTGGAATCCTGCATGTAAATCCTTAACGAATTGACTGATTTGTAGAGGTCTCTGGTAATCTCCGAGAGTAACGGAATTGATAGCCAGTCGTGAAAGCTCTTCGATCAAGGAAATGAGGGAGAGGAGGTATTCTTCGATACTGATGTGGAATGCGTCTCGGTCTTTGAGGTTGACGGGGACTATTATCTCGTTAGCTGTGCTATTCGTAGAGAATCTGTGTGCAAAGTACCTTGGAGAATCTCTCCTACTTCCTCAATAGTGAGAAGTCTTCCTGATTGAGCAGGCTTTCCATCTTTGTTCAAACCACCCAGCCATCCGCAGAGAAGAATGGCAAAGATCACATTCTGCACATCTCTTGTCCAGATCCCATTATATCTATTCTTATTAGCTAGGCATTCCATAGTAGAATCCACAGCGCATACTTGTAATATGGATGGTTTGAAGCAATGCTCGCAAGATTTTGAATACTTTCAGCTTCTTCCTTTATAGCATTCTCTGCAGAGATAAGAACAGGCTGCACTATGAAATGTTAGATGGCGGTTTCTAAGACAGCTAGCTTTGGGGGACTTACAGTGAGAAGCTGGTGTTGAATGAGCTCGAGACAAAACTGATTGAGCATTTCTGCATTGCCTCTCCAATGTTTGTAGAATAGCTTTCAGTTGATCTCTTACTTCCGCATCTTCATCAATCTTAGTTTGTAGATCTTCAAAGATCTTTGGGTCAACCATTCCATTGAGATCCGACATTTTACTTGAAGGTAATTGGAGGGGTAATGTGGTGGGGGTGTTTACTTTGTAGATTTGCTTAAAGGTTGAGCTTCGAAGAATAAATTTCACGTCACACAAGCAAAATATTTTACCATCAATACGAATAGTACATTTCACAACGCGTCATGGCATCAATATCGCGCACGCAGTTTTGAATGCCACGTATGGAAATGAAAAGGTTCAGAATGGGATTTATCATGAATTCGTGATGATATTAGATTTCACATGCAACTACAGCTACAAGATACAACACGCCAGTTTCCAGAACAGCATTTACACCCACATCAATGATGAACGGCGCGCACCAAATAATTTCATCACCACAGCACTCAATAGATAGCATCCTATTCAAAGAGTTCAAACCACTTCCAAGAACGCAACTGAAGACCAAATCACCAAGACTCTTCTTCACAATCCAGGCAAGCCCAAATTTGTAATGAAAAGTTGTTCGCTTCACCTGGAGGCAGTGTAATACCAGGGAAACTGTGGAAATGATCATGCGCAAGCACAGCGGACCAATCCCGAAGGACAAAAATAAGTATAATCAATGTGACCGTCTATGACGATCTTTCAGAGATTAAACTGAAAAGAACAGATACTACACTTGATCTAAGCCTATAGAGAGAAAGTCTTGTTAGCAAAAGACTCATGAAGATGAAGAAGAGTGTAAAAAGTAGGGAGTAACTTACCAATAGGCAAAGAGAGCTAAAGAAAAAAGAAAGAGAAGTTGGGGAGAGAGAAGATGCTTATATAGATATTGGGTAGTGGCCTGTGCGCGCTAAGGAAGAGGCCAGTTGGTGCAAACATGTTTGACGAAGAAACAAATATGACAAACAGCTTTGACCGCTCATTCTGCCGTATGTATGAAGTACTAGGTAACAAAAAAGAATTCTTTCTGTAAACAACCTTTGATCAACCTCTCCATTCGAAATGGTCCACTTCGTATTTTGTGCAATGAGGAAGTTGCACTGTACGGAGTACCTAGTATCTATGTACACCTCCTAGCTTGGTACCAAATGTACATTGTGCTCAAGGAAATCATGTTTGACTGAACTGCTCAAGAGGAATTGTACAACTTTAATCATTCTACCCCATTTACTCCTTACGAGCCTACTAGTAGTCCAGTTACACAGTCTGAAATTCCGATGAAGCTGAAGCTCGTAGTACCTATTTGGATGCAGAGTACTTCGAATACGCATTCCCAGTTAGATGATAGATGAGGTTTACGTTATTAAGATTAATGGAGTCTACATCTACAACAATCATTGCATGCAGACTTTGTACACTTCTCAAATAAGTTACTTATGAACTTCAATCTTCATGTCATGTGTACGAGGTTGATCTGCTTCCGTAAAGTTGCTCGCCGGGAGGCTGCCCAGTTTGATATCATTGGCGTAAGGCATAGGTAATATTTATTGGATTTGCAGATACCATAATAAAAACCAACCTCCGCCTCAATTGCTCGTTGCTATAAGCATACAGATACCCGCAGATCAATTATACCTGGCCATGATCATCTCATTTTGTACCTCTTACCTCCATCAGTTACAACAAGTGCTATCCCTCATCCTTTTCAAAATGATATCATTCGCATACCTTCTCAAATTCACCAACGATGTCTCCACTCCCCCGCATCTCCGCTATACGTCTAGTATTTTCTGGAAGAGGTATATTAATCTTGGCTTCTTCTACTTCACGAATTCTGCTTTTCACCTTCCACATTCTCTCACTCCAGATTTGCTCTCCTTCTATCGACCCGGCCTATTGAAATCAAACTCATCTCGATGTTGAGTTCACGTATCTCTCAACCGGACTCGGACACTGCGTTAGTCGAGACGCTAGGTATGGTAATGAAGGTTGGCATCAAAGGTTGCTGGTCACCTTGCTTTCTCCTACTTTCAACAACTATCATATCTCAATGTTCAATTCCAATAGCAGCCTGGTTAAAGGAAGAGTCAGTCATACTTAGGTAGATTCTTCATAAGACATTTCGTCTGTGAGATTGACCTCTTCCTCTCCCAACCCCGCAGATTTCCAACAGCTCAGATTAGCAGACCGGGTAAAAATTTCCAGTAATACGGACCACTTCAACATCCAGAATGCATTTGGTATTTCGTTCGATCTGAATATTGGAATTGGATTCAAGCATTGAAAGTTATTGATTGTCGGAATGCAGCCTAGACCCTGCTTACACAATCGCTGCAGTTGTTCTTGCATCTCCCTCTATATCATTGGAAGTAGACGTTGTTGGAATTGATTTTATAATCTCTGTCTTTTCGTTTCATATCGTCGTATGACCAGCCATGGCAACATGCTTTCTGAACTTCTCATGCTTTCGTTCCATATTTTGGTTGCTTTCTTTCCCATTATCTGGCTCGTTCTCAATTTCACTTTTTATAACCCTTGCTTTAATAGGTTTGCTGTGTTCGAGTGTTTTTAAAGGTTTCTGTCAAATCAGTTTTTGGTATGATGCCAGATGTAGTACTCATTCAAGAAATTGCATTTTCTGTACTATCAAACCTTCAACTCTTCCAAGATAGTATCTTCTATTTCCAGTGCTATGAGTCATTCTATTCTTCTGTTAATTCTTGAAGCATAGTTTCATTTACAACCAAAAGTGAAAAATGCATGATTATGTTTACTTCCGAGGGACAATTATTCACCAATTACTTTATTTAGATTATTCGGAATGATTCAATTCGACCTACTATCTCACTGGTCGACACCGAGATCTGATTAAAATTTCAAGAGCTACAAGGTTTACTTTTAGCCAAATGAAAATCTGAAGAGCTCTTGAGGATGATAGGGTTGATCAACAGTACTGATAATCAAGTAAATCGAAAATCATTCTTTTCGTCTTTATTTCTTTTGACTGTTATGTTATACTTTAGAGTCCGTTTAGCTCGAGGTTTATATACTCAATTTATCATTGGAACAAAAGTATATGTTTTATCGCTTACACTCTATAAGTTATAGTATATATTTTTGACTCAATTTTAAGATATAAATTATCAATATAAAATTTGTCGGTGTAAATGATAAGTTTCAGTTTGAAAAAACGTTTGAGTTAATAGGCGCTTTGTAACAACCTAGGCGGAAACTAGGTTTCGAGTGATTCTAAAGTAGAATTCTATAAAGAATTGAGAAGAATCTGAAGGATCCTTGACCTTAAATATTATGCGCTAAGAGTTGTATTTGCCATTATGTAACCTGCCTCGCTTCCTAATGCGTCTCGGCTGATAGCAGGTCTGATCGAGTAGAGTACAGATGGAGTAGCACCTACGATGTAGGTCCTAAATGCCAATATGATACTCTGCCTAGAGAGCTAACCTATGGATGTGTAGGATTAAGCAATCCTGGCCTAGCGCTCTTGCTTAGTCTACTGAATAAATGGCTAAAGGTCATTTACCTACCTATGACATGATGATTTTCTCGCTACCTCTAAAGAATTTTTCGTTGAAAGTGATCTAAATGTCAATCTCGATTAACTCAATCTTTCAATCATGAAACAACCCTCATTAGTGAATGTATTTACAAATTTTTCATCAGAAGTGAATTCGAATATCACTTTCAATCATCACTTCGATTAACCCAATCTTCCTGCTCATAAATAGCCTTCCCCCTTTGATTTCTTTTCACAAAATTTCTTCTCCTCTACACAAACAACCATCGATTCATCAGTTCAACTGATCGCGGTTGGCATACACGACTCATACATCTTTCATTAATTCGAGATTGAAAGAGAAGCTCTTGAACACCTAAGCCCTTCTCCAATTCGATTCAAGATTTTTCTGCAATCAGGACCTCTCTCTCTTTCCTCGCAGTTTTACCTCAGTAGCAAAATTAAACCTCGAAGAAGGCTCCTCGATAGTCTCCACTTTCTTTCAGTTGCCAAGCAAGAGAAAGATACATCCAGTAAGTGTCTCTTGAATTTCTTTTTCTTGGAGGTTAGAAAATAAATAATAATAATGATATTATAATAATAGTGGAAAACTTAGTCAGTTTTAGCTATAAGGGATAAATCGAATATATATG